>JBBPLQ010000268.1:12666-28738 GCA_038089855.1 Royoungia palumana
CTCAGTTAGAAATCTACTCTCTACTCGACTCCACAGTCACTCTTGCTTCGCTCCAAAGTCTCCTCAAGTAAGTCTCTACTTGACATACCTGCGCATACTTCTCCAAGAGAAGAAGTATTCTACGCACTAGCGTAGAGACAGAGAACTACCCAGTTCTTTAACCAGAGTTGTCGCCGGAAATCCTGCACAGCCTTAACAGTATATTCAAGCTCCCACTTGCTGTCCTCACCTGTTCATTCCTCAAGTTAACTCTGTCAATTTCAGAACTCAACCAAGTGGTAAAACCTCTGTCATGAATCCCTCTGCATCTGAGCGTCTCAGCCCCCTCAGTATCTTTGCCAGCCATCGTCAATGACCTCAGGTCGAAGACCGCTTCTATGGCTTCTCTGCACGTTGTTCACCTAGCTCCGTCCCTCAGTCACGCCACACTCCGACTCCGACTCCAGGAGCCTCGCTCCTGGGCAGGAGATACCATAACCCCAAAACTCCTGGTCAGCACTCTGTCCGTTCTTCGCTGGATCAGCCCCATCTGTACCCCCATCCGCACTCTCATTCACGCCCTCTCCCACAGTATGCTAGTAACAACTCTGACTCCGAGTCTTGTCCCTTCGACTCCAAAGATTCCTCCGATGATGCTGCCGCCCTCCTTTCCCGCACTGTACAGCAGTTGGCTAGATCAGCCAATCGCTCAAAACGCACCTCTGTGCCTCGAACCAAAGTCTGAACTCCAGACCAGTTTGATGGCTCCAATCCCCATCAGCTCCGCACATTCCTAGTCCAGTGTGAGTTGAATTTCCAAGACCGCCCTAAAGCCTTCAAGTCCGAGCGTGCCAAAGTAACGTTCACCCAGTCCTATTTGACTGGGATGGCCTTAGAATGGTTCAAACCCAACCTCCTCATCTCCGAGACCCCTCAGTTTCGTCTGCCCTGGATGGACAGTTACTCCAACTTCATCCTGGAACTCCAGATGAACTTTGGACCTCATGATCCTGTCAGTGATGCGGAACACGAACTCTGCAATCTGTCTATGTCTGACTCGCAACACATCAACAAGTATGTGGTTAAGTTCAATTGCATAGCTTGTCAAGTCCGAGGCTATGGAGATGGTGCACTCTGTGCCCTTTTCTATTCCAGACTTCTGGATCGCATCAAAGATGAAATCTCGCGTGTTGGCAAGCCTCCTATGCTCTCCACATTGTGAACCCTAGCGCATGAAATAGATGCGCACTATTGGGAACGTAAGTCCAAATACGAGCACCAAAATCCCTCCACTCCGCGGTCCCACCTTCATCCTCCATGGTTGCACTCTGACTCTGCATCCTACTCCAATCAATTCGACCACATCTCCGAGACTCCTGAATCCGACCCTTACAACTCTCAGGCTGATGACCCCTCTGTTCGCTCCACCTCCAACACTCCTTCTGCCTCTTCTGATCCCTCTGATTACAACTCCAACCACTCTGACCCCTCCTCTGACCATGACCCCGATGCCTCTGACAATGAGTCTCAGGCATCCGACCCATCTGACTCCTCTGACATTCCCAACACTCCGAACCCTGCTCTAGACCTTGGTCCTGATGGCAGACTCTCCACCTCGGAATGTCAGCAACGTTTCAACCTCTGCCTCTGCTTCTACTGTGGTCTTGATGACCACATCGCGCAGGATTGTCCTTGGACTCCCTGTGCTTAGTCTGTTCTTCTGTCTCCGCACTTGTTTGGGTTTTGCACCCCCTGCTTGTGCATGCCTCTGTTACTCTGACTTGCACATCTGCTCCACTCCTCCGAACTCCTTAACTCCGACATCTCTGACCGATGATCACTCTGTGACGACCGTCCGTCAACCTCATTGGAAGCTCCTGTCCCTGGTCTCTGGATACCTCTGACTCTCCCATTAACACTCCGTTGAGCGATGGGAATGAGCAGTAACTTCATCCGTCCCACTCAACAGTCTTGCCAACACCTCCGAGCTCTCTGCAGTCCTTGGTTAAACCCTCTGACTGAACTCCGCTTCTGATCCATCGTGTCTACCTCCTTCACTCCAATGCTCTGACACCCTGATCTTCCTATGACCTCTGCCCTGGCTCAATGCCTGGGGCATCTTCCTAAGAGGGGGATAGGGCCTCCGCTCACAACAAAGTCTTGTCAATACTCGTGCTCGCATTGTCCCCTGCTCCTCCACTTCTCCGACTCACTCCGATGACCTTTGGTCACTCCGATTGCTCCGACCTTCTTTTTCTAGGTCACCATCAATTCTGATCTTGCTAGATACAAGATTATACTACACTACTCCTCCGTCTCCATTTCCCTCCTCCCCTCCAACTCCCTCCATTCCTCTCCCAGCCCCTCCAGTTCCTCCGCAACCTCTTCTTCTTCCTCCAACCCCACCTTCAACTCCGACTCTGACTCCTCCCCTCCATATGCCTCCAGTGCCTGCAGCTCAACAAGCTGCTGGACGACCAAGGCCATCCGCATGACGTGTTTGGTGTTGTTATGCACCATCGATGCCATGTCTCTCACCGCTGCAGCCACCTCCTTCAGCGCCTTGGCAATCTCCGACACCTCTGCGCCCCCATCCGACCTCCCTTGCTCCCCAGACCCCTCCGACCTTCCCTCCGACCTGGCCTTCTTCTTCTGAGGCCCCTCCATCTCCTCTTCCTCCTCTGCTTCCACCTCTGTCCTTCTCCACCTCCGCTTGGGACCACTCGGGACCCCTGGCCTCTTACACTTCTGTTTCAAGTCCTTGCACTCCATGCAGGACTTGGACCTTCCAGGTCTGGGCATGCACTCGAGCCCCTTGTCGGCACATCACAGGCATGCTACACCCTTCCCCTTGCCTCCACCCGCCATCTGCTGAATGCGGACCTCCGCCGCCCACTCCAATCAGCCTCCACCATTGTCTTATCCGATGGGCACTCACCTGTGCCATCGCCCTCTCCCGTTCCTGTGTCTCCCTCTGTCTTGCCTCCACCTCCTCTGTCTTGCCTCCGCCTCCTCCGCCCTCTGATGCTCCTCTGCCACGCACCTCTCCTCCTCCTGCTCCGCCCGTCTGTGCTCCTCTTTTTTGCACACCTTCGCTCACCTCCTCCACTCCGCCGCCTTCGCCTCGAATAAGGCATTGTCATCTTTGTCGCATTCGACGAGGTGCGTGTCCTCCCACTCTGCGATGTCGGTAAAGTCAGACATGGTAAGAGTTAAAAGTTAAGAAGCAAAAGAGCATGTCCCTGCAGCTTTATAGGCGCATCCAGAATTTCGAACTCCGAGTCATGTGATCTCCGACCACTCCGTTGATCCTCACTTTGAGCCTGTGGCCTTCGTGGGCTCAGGCCTAAGAGGGGGATACTGTCACATGCCATTCCTCCAACCTACTCCGCACTTCTGAGACCCAACTCTGGCGCCCTCGCACACTCCAATACCCCATCTGTCTCTCCATTCTCTGTTTAAAGTTCACATTCTATCTCGTCATGTATTGCCTCCGTCCTAGTTACCTCTGACCCTGCATGTACATTTCTCCATCAACCCTTCTCCGTTCTCTGTCGACCCTTGTCCATTCTCCGTCTCCAACCCTTACTCCGACCCTTCTGACTCCAGACTTATTCATCTCCATCCCAGTTATGTTTTTCGTCCTCCGCATATAAGTCCGCACCTTGTCGTAGATACTCTAGCTTGAATATCGACTAAGACTTCTCCGGCACTCCTCTCTCATCTCGCTCCACTTTTAGTTCCCCCTTCAACCCACTCCATCCTCTTCGTCCTCCAAAATCCGGGACCCCCAAGAAGGACAGTAAGGGCGCAGCGCTCTGCTCCGAGTCGCTGAAGCTGAAGTCCCGAACCCCTCGGGCAACTCCAGAGTTGTATCCGGAGTTGACCGGAGTTGTTTCCGGAAATCCTGCACAGCCTTAACAAGAGCGCAAAGAGTGGTGAAGTACTCATGCGCGGAGGTTTTATTCACAAGTTGGATGAAAATGGAATTGGGTAGGGTATTGGTGATCATATGTCGCACCTTTGTGTCTTTCTCATCCCAGGTTGTCAGATCTTTCTCCTGGTCTGCAACCAGCTTACACTCAGTAGCGTCCGAAGGCTTCCATCCGCTTGGTTGCCCAGTCGCTGGATCTACAGGCTTAGCCTTGCTCCCATCGAGGTACCCAGCAAGTCCTTGACTGCTAGCAGCAAGCTGGAGTTGGACCTTCCAAGTGGTCCACTCCTTGCCTGACACGTCGAGCTTAGGTAGCTTGACCTCTTCTGACATAGTACTAGACATTTCAGTGGATGTATGTGTGACGTAGACACAAATAAATGCATTTGATCCCAAGATTAAAGCTCAGGGCTCATAACCTGTAAGAATGTTCTCAGTACAGGATGGAGTCTGTGACTGTATATTGCACACCTGTAAGAATGTTCTCAGTACAGGATGGAGTCTGTGACTGTATATTGCACACCTGTAAGAATGTTCTACAGGGTGTAAGTATGATGTACGAAGTATGAAGGGGACAATCTCACCTCAGTACAGGATGGAGTTTGTGACTGAGGTGTGGACGTGTCGAAAATTATCTTATCTACTTGATGATTAAGTAATCTGGGAATACCCACGTCCATGTCCGTTTGACTATGCAAAGAATAATAACAATAGTTCAACAATATGGTCAGTCGTCTTTATGCCCAATGGAAAGTGTGTATTGTCTGGAGGACAGGAAGGAAAGATTCAAGGTTGGAGGACAGACAATGGCAAGGAGATGGGGATACCGATGGACGTGGGTAGGTCAATATTTGATATCGTGGTATCGCAAGATGGAAAGTGGGTCACGAGTGGGGACAATGGAAGCATTGTGAGGGTCTTTAGCGCAGAGAGGGGCGAGATGGTGACAGAGCTGAAAGGACATGGAGAGACTGTGTATGCGGTCAACGTGTCACATAACAGGACAAGAATTGCGATGGGATCAAATAATGAGACTGCCTGAATCTGGTCGCTCTCAAGCGAACATGAACTAGGATGCCTGCGACTCAACTGCAAAGTGTCTATGGAATACTGGACAACTGTGCTCTGTCAACAGAGCCAATATCACTATGTATGGTAACGAACTTCTGAAGGACACCGGACAGTCATTCGTGTGCCAGATTTATGCTGATGAATATGAGTATGCGCATGTTCTTAGTTTAGAAATACATAATCCATTCGTCGCTCATTGGACTGCAGAATGTTGAAGTTGCATATTCTGTTCATCGCTTGTCGAACTGCACAATGATTGAGTACATATGATTATCGATTGACAGAACTACGCTGTGTGAACCTGATTATTTGAACACACAATTACAATATGGGATCAACTTCATCATCAGTATCCTTACTCTTCTCCACCAATGACAAATCCCCAGTACATCCTCCAACTCTGACTCATCTTCATCTGACGTGAACTTGGCAACCAAGAGCGATGGCTCTGCATCAATTTCACCTTTGTATTCATCATAGTCATCTGTAGAGTAATCAGTTGCATATCAGAGATTATATACATGCAATGCAATGTACCTGGCCTGGTACCATTTGCAATGAGAAAAATACCTTGAAGTCGATGGCATCATGGCTAGTCACACAGTTGAAGATTAGTTCTGTAATACCTTGTGGGATAACCTTAAGTAGCAAAATGCACATCAATACTCATCGATATACATAGTTCTTATTATGTACATCATCTTAGAACGTAAATAACGAGCACCTCAATGAACCAAACACACCAGTTCGAGTTCCAGACCCAGAGACCCAGGAAGAGGTCCAGGGAGCAGATGACGACTTCAGAGGCGATTGGAGCCATAAGATCGACAGAGCCTGTGTCCACAATGACCAAGAACGCCCTAGAAATGTCAGAATCGACTTCGTCGATGAAACGAACGCACCAAGTCGATATACCGGGCCAGGAGGCCAGATAGCCAAGGATGGCGACCAGGTCAAGCCAGATGGTCTAGGGAGCATCGGAAACATTCCAGATAGCTTCTACAAGCATACAGGAGGGCCTATAAGGAGCAAGGACGAGCGCTTCATCGAAACGAGCGCACAATATTGAGGCACCAGCCCAAGAAGGCAAGAGGAGGTGCTGGAGATGAAACACGACGACGAGGGTGATTAGAGCCACAAAACTGGTGCCAATGGAGTCGATATGAGTGGGAGTGTGTGTTGTATGGATGGAGTAACGAGCAGTGCATGCTGTGACTCGAAACGAGTCGAAACATGACTGCTAGCTGAAAGGTGGACAGGTCAGCACGAACAACAAAACCACACGACGACACACGTACATATCCCCAGCACCATCGCTGCATTCTTGCTCATTCTTTGCACTCTCTTTCTTCTCCAGCCCTCACCTCACTCTTTTCTATTACCCGTTCCTTTCCTTCCTCAGTAGAACATGGCCAACCCGGGTCCCGCTCGGAGACCTGATTTTGGTGCTGCCCACTTTGAACCCATTCGCCAAGCAAAAATGAACAGCAACAACCTTATGTGAGATGAAGCAATAGCACAGCTCGAAGAAGCTTGGGACCTCAACCAGGAGCAAAATTGTAATGCAGATGACGGTGCAAACCCCCCTGCTGGACATGCAGGGGAACCCAGACCTCTTCCGAACCAAAACCCCCCGAGACCACAAGGAAACGACCATCCCCCACCAGAGCCTTTCAATGACCCTCCAGCACAGGCGGGAGACAAGGGCAAGGCCAAGATCAACAATTTCAGCGATGACCCTCCACTCAATTCCCTCACTCCCTGACCCTCTCAGTATGCCCTTATGAAAATCAGCAATCATGAATTCGTAGAGCTCTGGTACTTTACCCTCAAAGGCTGCCTAGAGGCCACCAAGAATCACAGGTCCCAGGCCGACGACACTTTTGGCCTAGGATGTTAAGGCTATGCAGGATTTCCGGCGACAACTCTGGTCAACTCTGGATACAACTCCGGAGTTGCACAAGAGGTTCGGGACTTCGGCTTCAGTGACTCGGAGCAGAGTGCTGCGCCCTTACTGTCCTTGTTGGGGGTCCCAGATTTCGGAGGATGAAGAGGACAGAGTGGGTTGAAGGGGGAACTCAAAGTGGAGCAAGACGAGAGAGGAGTGCTGGGGAAGTCTTAGTTGATATTCAAGCTAGAGTATCTACGACAAGGTGCAGACTTATATACGGAGGACGGAAAATGTAACTGGGATGGAGATGAATAAGTCTGGAGTCAGAAGGGTCGGAGTAAGGGTTGGAGACGGAGAATGGACAAGGGTCGACAGAGAACGGAGAAGGGTTGACGGAGAAATGTACATGCAGGGTCAGAGGTAACTAGGATGGAGGCAATACATGACGAGATAGAATGTAAACTTTAAATGGAGAATGGAGAGACAGAGATCTACAGACAGGGTATCAGAGTGCATGAGGGCGCCGGAGTTGGGTCTCAGAAGTGCAGAGTAGGTCAGAGGAACACCACATGACATAGGAAGTGCAAGCGATGTCCTCATGCTCCATCCCATTGCCTCGGTTAAAGCATTGTGCAATGCCCATGCTGACCATGAGCTCGACATGTTGGAGTTTCTTCAGGCTAAAAACAATCTCCTTCACCACATCCCGCTCATACCATGGCCATGCAAGCATTTCCACACGCTTGCGCATTTCTTTTGGAACCTTGAAAACCACCCACTCTACAATACCACTAATGGAAACACCACCGTCCTCCTATACACATTGCGCATTCGTTGCCAGTGGCATGATGATCTGAAGCTTGGAGACAGGCGGGCATTCAACATTGCTACCATCAATGACGCCCTAATGCATAACATTACAATGGAAATCAATGCTAGCGTTCATGACCGCATGTTCCACAAGGTTAGTCCATTTGTACTTCTACCCAGCGCTCCGCTAACCTGCCCCTCCCTCTCTCTTTCCTGCTCTATCTTTCTCATCTCACGGTGCGCTCCACCAACTTGCCACTTGCACACGGCACCTCTGCACCCTCTCCTACCTACCTCCCCGATGCCCTCAGGTCGAGGCATTATTAGGCAATGGTGGGACATCTTCCCCTGACACTCGGCACCCCCGGTAATGCCAATCGCGAGTAGACTGGATTCCAGATCGTCGCTGCAACTCGCGCTCCCAGTCCCTCCACCAACACAGTTTTGGGGTAAAACAATGTGCCCCCATCAATCTACTTCCTCCTCTGCCAACAAACTTGCCTCTCTGCCTGCACCAAATGCCTCGGAAGGCATCTTCACCATGTTCATGAATGCGATAGCATCACCATTTGGGATGGTACTCCCTCACCCATCGTACCTGGCGGCGCCCTTGCCAACTCCCAGGGAGAAATCCTTTGCAGCGACTGGCAAAAACCTAGTGGATGCTCCTGCACATGCAGATCTGCAAAACATGAGTGCTCTGGATGCAGCAAACAAGGCCATGGTGCCCAACAGTGTCCTCGTGTGCAAAAACACGCCTGCGCTAACTCCTTATAAACCGGATGCATGGCTCATGTATCTATCCCGAGCCAACTTGCTGAAACAACACTCAAATCAATAGGATATTGTGTAGTGGTCTGATCAAGAGTGACTAGCTCTGAGGAGATTGTTTGAGTGGAAATAACAAGTGAATTAAACTGAATATGTATGCTACTACATAGGGTTTATATAGTGTTCATAGTACACTAGAAAGGAAGGTGGTATGATACTCAGTATCTAATTGTCATTGGATGATAAGAGAAGTGAATGATGTCATAGATAAGGCACTGCCTTGGAATGGAAGAGAAGTTGAGAAGCATATAGGATCATATCTGATTGGTGGAGTATATATAGGGCTGTGTAAATGTGGCAGCCAATAGGAATGGTTTCCGAGCATAGGTTTGGCATGAGGCATAGGAAGTCTAGAACAAGTCTGGGTTAAAGGTGAGAGGAACGACATAGCATTCTTGAGGTATGAAGACTTGTTGATAAGATAAGATAGGGTTGTGTGGCATAAAGACAGGGGTTGAGGATAGGGGTTTAGGAGCATTTGTAACACTTGCAGCATAAATACCCAACTATAGTTAATGGACTCATCCACAGCTTCATAGCCAGTATCCAACCTTTATCCTGCTCATTTGCACCACCCAATAATCCCTCCATAGAAGAGAACTATACCATTTTTGAAGAAATAATTCATAAAGAATTCTCCAAAGGATGCTACATAGGCCCCCTTTCCCACAATGAGATACAGCAGACCCTTGGTCATTTCCAAACATCACCCCTCTCACTTATCCCCAAGCCAGGTAAACCCGGTTGATTCCATCTAGTACAAAACCTGTCTTTCCCTCACACTCAATCCCCAGTACCCTCCATAAACTCTTTAGTTAACCCTGATGCCTTCCCAGCACCCTACAGTGCCTTCGAAATTGTTTCATTAATAATAGTGAACTTGCCCTCCAGATTACAGGGTGCTGTCTGAGACATTGCAGAAGCATACCACACAATTCCCCTCCACCACTCCCAATGGCATGCTCTCATTGTTCATCTATCCAAATCCCATTTTGCCATAGATACCTCTGCCTGCTTCGGCTTTGGACCTTCAGCAGGTCTATATGGCAACCTAGCAAATGCTGGGGCAGACATCATGCAATCTCTGGGCATTCTCTGCTGGGTAGATGATCACTGATTCATTTGCGTACCAAAAAAGACACTAACAGAGTACAATCTTATCTGAAGTCAAGCTGCACATCGTATATAATCACAAGGTGGCCTATCAACATGTGACAGCTGTGTATGGTTCACTGGCAGCACGCTACCAAATGGGATGCTTGAGGAGTTCAACGAGCACTGCTCCTACCCCCTTGCAGACCTACATATCAAACCAATCCCCTCATCCCAACACGGATGTAGACTTCTGTTACAATATAGATGACATAGACCATATTTCATATGAGTTAGGTATCCCATGGGAACCATCAAAGGACACACCCTTCTCACAGACACCCACCTTTTTTGGACTCACCTGGGACTTCAAACACTGCACAGTTTGTTTATCTGACAACAAGCTCCTCAAATACGTACAAGCCATTGCCAACTGGAACGCACACCAGACTCACACTTTACAGGAGGTACAGTCCCTCCACAGCAAACTCAATCATACAGCCCTTGTCTTCCCAGAAGGGAAGCCATATGTATGTATCTTGCCAATCTCGAGGCAATGCTCCCCATTTTCGGAAATAAACCCTTCCTTCCTCGCACCCCACCTTGAGGCTTGCCGAAGGACCTTAAATGGTGGTCCAAACGTCTGACTGTACCTGCCCCTCCCTCTCCTATAACCATCAACCATCCCATCACTGAACTCCAGGCTTTTTCAGATGCAAGTTCCACCACCAGCATTGGAATTTCCCTTGGTGGACACTGGTGTGCATGGACCCTCAAGGCAGGTTGGAATACAAGTGGCCAAGACATCGGCTGGGCTGAGAGCATTGGTTTTGAACTCCTCATACTCGCTATTCTCAACATCCATCCAACCCCCTCTTATTTCTTTGTACATGGAGACAACCAGGGCATCATTGAGGGCTGGCACAATGGACGTAGCCACAACCACCCAACAAACAAAGTCTTCAAATGCGTAGACACTGCATTATCTCTCGCCAGTTGCTCCGCTCACACACAATACCTCCCCAGTGCCTCTAACCCTGCCTCCCCCATTTCACAAGGTGCTTTCCCCTCCCGTTCTCTCCTTCTCCCATCCATCCCTCTTCTCCCTGCCCTCCAACCATTCCTCACAGCAATCCCGTGAATCCTCTGAGTCAGCACACACATCCACAGCCACATGTCCCACCCTTCTCCCAACTGCTATGAAGCTCGCTTCTCAGGCAATAGATGTTATGAACACTCCTAAACCCCTATCCTCAACCCCTGTCTTTATGCCTATCAACCCCATCTTATCTTATCAACAAGTCTTCACACCTCAAGAATGCTATGTTGTTCCTCCCGTATTCTCCCCAGACTTGTTCTAGACTTTATTTGCCTCATGCCAAACCTATGCTCAACTCCTATTCCTATTGGCTGCCACATCACACAGCCTCATTATGTCATACAATTCTTTTCTCCCAATCATATTATTACATTCGCACAGCCTATATGGCACCACTTTCTTTATCCAATCACAGTCACTTTACTTACTTCCTTTTATGGTATAAAGTCTGGCTCACCAGTTGTGCACAGACCAGGACACAAATAGATACAAACATTATAGAGTAGTATATATACCTGAGCTGTTGTCATGTGCCGTTCCTCCGACCTACTCTGCATTTCTGAGACCCAACTCCAGCACCCTCGCACACTCCGATACCCTGTCCGTAGATCTCCATCTCTCCATTTCACTCTGTCTCTCCATTCTCTGTTTAAAGTTCACATTCTATCTCGTCATGTATTGCCTCCGTCCTAGTTACCTCCGATCCTGCATGTACATTTCTCCGTCAACCCTTCTCCGTTCTCTGTCGACCCTTGTCCATTCTCCATCTCCAACCCTTACTCCGACCCTTCTGACTCCAGACTTATTCATCTCCGTCCCAGTTACGTTTTCCGTCCTCCGTATATAAGTCCGCACCTTGTCGTAGATACTCTAGCTTGAATATCAACTAAGACTTCCCCAGCACTCCTCTCTCGTCTTGCTCCACTTTGAGTTCACCCTTCAACCCACTCCGTCCTCTTCGTCCTCCGAAATCCAGGACCCCCAACAAGGACAGTAAGGGCGCAGCGCTCTGCTCCGAGTTGCTGAAGCTGAAGTCCCGAACCCCTCGCACAACTCCGGAGTTGTATCCAGAGTTGACCGGAGTTGTCGCCAGAAATCCCGCATAGCCTTAACAGCTGTACTTCGATAGTCCTTAGTTTAATTCACTTGTCATTTCCACTCAAACAATCTCCTCAGAGCTAGTCACTCTTGATCAGACCACTACACAATATCCTATTGATTTGGGTGTTGTTTCAATAGATACAGTAGTACCACCCACAAACCATGGCAGGCTGCGCCCACATTGTCCTGCCATGGAACAACTTTTCACCTGGCGACCAGTGCACCCCGGGACAGCTACAGCTCTGCTGGGACCCACGGATACCCAATGCTTATACTACATCATCTCACACGTATGAGCAGAATCCATGAAAACCATGTACGGTTAGGCAACTGCATGGGTATACCCTGGGGTATCAGAACCTGTACCCACACCCATACCCACAAATATACCCATACCCGTAGCGTGGGTATGGGTATCTGATGTGGGTCAGTATGGGTACATTGATGGGTATGAAAACCCATGGGTTGATTTATGATAGCGCATGAAACTACATATAAACGAACATTTACATGGACGGTAGAACTATATTATCCCACCCATCATCCAACACTTGTTCATCACCTTGAATATCCACAAGAGTACTGATAGCAACCACATCATTGTCCTTGATGAGTTTGAGTAAACTCCACTGACCTAAGCAGATCAGTACATGGACGGTCTGGCTTGAAAGGCAAGACCGTGTATGAGGTATGATGAGCCGGCCACAACTAAATAGCTGTTCGATGTCAACGGAAGTGGCTGTATGTACTGTCAGTCAAACAGCGACACCAAAGAATACGAAACATACCAGGAATTGTGAGATAATTGAGCGACATTTGCGATAACCATGGATACTTCCTATGGTGCTCATGCCACCAAGCGATCGGATCCGGAACATGTTTGACATCAGAAGTAAGGTAGCGGTCCAGTTCGTTGGATGACTGTGATAGTTTTGGTGGAGCTAGGGCGACAATGTTATCGAACATATTTGCCTGAATATACTGTAACAATATAACACGTTAATGTGCTGTCAAATAAACAACACAGATGATGATCACTTACTGATTGACTCAGTTGAGATTCCTCAGGTTTAGGCAAGTCGAGCGTGGTGATTTCGGATTCGTATGAACGCTCGTATTCGTCCTGAACCAGCTGATGGGCAGTATCAATCCACTCCTCATCCCAATTGGCAGCCTTGAAGTACTGTAGCTTGTGGTGGGGATGTAACACTGTTGGAAAAATATAACTTAGTCAGATCATGCTCGATGAACGCCTCACATACCCATAGTGAGACAGTACACCTGTGAGCTGTCAGTTAGCGAGTAGTATTTGTTCAATGTACGCTTTGTGATAGCAACCACCGCTCGAATGGCAGGTGTGAACTTCAGGTCAACAGAGCAGGTTTCCAGCTTTGAATCTATGAGATCCATGGCTGGAATCACTGTTGTGAGGTTTGGTGTTGAGCGAGAGAAGAACAGCGTTGCATCCTTGAGAATCTGGTGGCTGTGGGGTGAGCACATACATCGCCGCATTATCAACGAGGTTGACATGCACCTTCAACACTTCCTGCAGTTCCTGTACAACCGTCCATTCCACATTGGTGAGTTCATATCCTCTCAGTCCCAGGTCTCGTTGCTGAGTTATGTTGTTTATCGCTTCTTTGTGCCCCAAAGCATAGTCAAGCATATCAAACATAGAATTCCACCGGGTGGCGACATCGCGCGGCAGGTTCATCAACGGCAGCCCCAGTGTTTCAAGTGTTCGCCGCCACTCAGGAAGCAACTTCGTCGAGGAGTGGATGATTTTATAGCCCAGCTTCTGCAACTGCAGGAGCCTTGAGGAGTAGATCACAGTATGTTTTTTTTTTGCACCTTTACGAGCGCTAACTTGACGGGTTGGAGACTTCTTTGCAGCCTGGCATATTCTTCTGGCATCAAGTCAATACTCTCATCGACAGGCTCACTATCGTCTGCCTCCCCACTCTGTTCCTCAGCCGTCTCCCTCTCCTCACGGTCAATTCCCACCAACAGGACTCGCAGTTCATCCTCACGCTCATCTTCATCATTCAGTGTTACGAACGCTCCTAAACCCCTATCTTCAACCCCTGTCTTTATGCCATCTAACCCTATCTTATCTTATCAACAAGTCTTCATCCCTTAAAAACGCTATGTCGTTCCTCCTGCCTTTCACCCAGACTTGTTCTAGGCTCTTTACGCCTCATGCCAAACCTATGCTCAACTCATAATCCTATTGGCTGCCACACTTACACAGCCATATATATATTCCACCAATTGGATATGATCCTACATGCTTCTCAACTTCTCTTCCATTCCAAGGCAGTGCCTTATCTATGACATCATTCATTTCTCTTATCCTCCAATGACAATTAGATACTGAGTATCGTGCCACTTTCCTTTCTAGTGTACTATCGTAAATACGACCACACACAGTGGACAGTATATATACCTTCATGTAGTAGTGTACATTCCTCAGTTTAATTCACTTGTTCTTTCCACTCAAAACAATCTCCTCAGAGCTAGTCACTCTTGATCAGACCACTATACATCATCCTATTGATTTGGGTGTTGTTTCACTTGAATTAAACTCATTCTTACTCCGCTCTGCTTACTATCAAGTTCGCACAAAGCTCAGTAACGTTCCCACGCACCCCAAGCCCTACTTTCAAGCACAAGTGCATTAAAGAGGTCAACACTAGGCAAAGGACTTACGAACCTATCGCGCGTAGTGCACCCCTACTCCTCAACGTCCGCTAACCTCGAAGTTTTATATAAGGTTATCGAGAACCTTCTCCCCGCAGCTAGCAACGAAGAAGTACAACGGTTGAGAGAGTCCATGAGAGATAGGAGATACTCCCCATCAGAGCCCCTCAACGCCGCCACCTTTTCAGCTCTTGTTATAGATCATCACCTACCCTGGGACAGATTCAGTCACGCTGAAAAGACTTAAAGGTGGGTGAGTGGACTTGCAAGGTATTCCTACCTTTGAATCCTTGCCACAGGGAAGTGTCTGATAGTAGGGGGAGGTGAATATGTTCGCCCCAAAGGGACTCTGATGTCTGGGATAAGTCTGGAACGAAGTCCGAGCACTGACTGACCAGTCTGAGGCAAGTCCGAGCAACAAAACGAGGCCGGTCTGGGGCCGGTCAATGAGAAGGACGATGTCCGACCAGCAGTTCAGTCGGGAAAGGCAGTAAAGACGATTGGGAATGATGGGGGACGATGGATGACGGTGGAAACGATGATGGGGAACGGCCCCGACGATGTATGATGTGAGCTCAACGGGAACTATCATTTCCGGAAGGTAGGTACATGATTTTATAAGTCTGGGTATGCCCGGACGGAAACTAAGTACCGGAAATGATTCCAAATGTACGGAGTGGAATGTAAGAAGGGACAGGATCGCATGAAAACCAACCCTTGAAGGGTAGCGCGCCCGAGTCCCGTTACAGGTCTGATATGACTGATCACTCGGGGTATTGGGACCTAAGAACCAAAAGTATCGTAATGTGAAAGGAAACATACCGGAAACACACGGATATATGTAACTAGAAATGGACCGAAGCGTATACGACCCGACAATCAGTAGTAAAGTATTTCCGGAGTGACACAAGTAGAGTCCGGCCGGTCCGTTGGTAGTCCAGGAAGCCTGGGCATCCGGACTGTCGACCGGTCCTTCGGAAACCGACTGGAAGTCTCAGAAACAGAAGGGAAAAGCTATGGGCGGATGTCCTGACAAGTAGCACATGCATGGGACCGAGATATACATGTAGAGGCGTACCAATCTCTACAATGCAACAGAAGACAGGCTCTTAAGAGCAGTATTAGCAGTCCGCTCCCTTCGTCGCGCCAGCCTAGTCCCCAAATTAGATCAGCAGAGCGCATTATCGGACCCCCAAGAAGCAGAAGGGTCATGTGGTACAAGGGTCAGGTTTCGTTCATCAATCAGTCCTATAAAGAGAGAAAGCCAGGAGCCCTCTCTTCACCTCGACACACCCCTAACCCCCCTTTCCTTGAGCGATGCATCACATTTAAGCCCAAAGAGGTCTCCATCTCCAATAATAGTTCCACTAGACCGGATCCCCAAAAGACAAAGGACCGAGTCAGTAGACCCATCTTACGTATCAATAGCAGAAAGACCCCTCTCACGCCGAGAGAAAAGAAGACAGTACGGTTCCAGGTCTAGATATCACGACTGGGATCAAATCAACGACCCTGCTGTTAGGTCACTCCGCCCCATATGTACTTTAAAGAAACCCTCTCGTCT
>JBBPLQ010000269.1:0-32173 GCA_038089855.1 Royoungia palumana
CCCCCTATTGGGAGACAGCCGTGGACAAAAATGGAACTGTCGCTGCGTGTTACCTCAACACGACCATCACTGGCGTCTGTGAACAAGGGAATGTACCTGTCATCGGTGTGGATGCTCGTTCAGTAGAGGATATACAGGGTGCGGTTGCATTTGCAGTACAGCACGACTTGAGGCTGGTCGTGAAGAACACCGGGTGGGTTCTCTTACTCGATATAGATAGTTGTGTGGTCTCATGGATGATGCGCTGAACAGCCACGATTACCTTGGACGTAGCACGGCCCGGGGTTCATTTATGGTGTGGACACACAATATGAAAAATATCGAGTATGATGCTGCCTTTGCGCCTCGGGGATCTCCAGATAATGAAACTTATGAGGGTGCATCCGTTCAAAACCTGTTTTGGTCTCGGCTTCCCAACTGAATGCCTTCAATATAGCTGTGACTCTTGGCTCTGGTGTACAATGGTATGAAGCATACAGTGCTGTCAACGACCATGGACGCATCATGGTGGGCGCCATGGATATCGGAGGTTCAGTTGGCTCATCGGGCGGATGGTTGGCGGGTGGTGGTCACTCTCTCACACTCTCCCGTAGCTATGGCCTGGGTAAGATTTGTGTTAGCGGAAAAGTGATTCTATGATACTCACAAACTAAAGGTGTTGATAATGCTTTGGAAATGTCTGTCGTCCTTTCCACGGGGGAGTTCTTGACCGCGAATAACTATCAAAACTCGGACCTCTTCTGGGCACTGCGTGGGGGTGGTGGATCCACCTTTGGAATTGTCACCTCTGTCACCTACCGCACATATCCTTCTGTTCCGGTCCAACAATATACGTTCCAGACAAATACCACGAATTCGTCGACACTTTCTCAACTCATTGGAGTATTTCTACGCTTCCAAGCCCAATTTATGGACGACGGCTGGGCCGGATACGGGACTATAACCCACGACCAACTCAGTCTCGTTTATTTTGGACCCAACATGACTAATGAAACAGCGGTGGCAACCACTCAAGGTTGGCGAAACTACACTGATAGCTTGGCACCATATGGGGACGTCTCTTCGGAGCAGATCGATTACTACCCTTCATGGTACGGGCTGTATGAAACCCAGTTTTACGACAGCAGCACCATCGAGAATGGTCAAAATCTCATGTTCACGTCTCGACTCATCACCCAGGATAGCATTGCGGCCAACTATACCCGGATCGCTCAAATCCTCGTCGACTGTAGAAATGCCAGTTTCAAGTGAGGTTTCAGCCACACACCTTTTACATTCGTACGTTGACCAAGACAATATCGCAAGCGCGCTTGCCGGCGGCAAGATCAGCCAGTTTCCGGCCGACTCGGCCGGGTTGAACCCTGTCTGGCGGACAGCGGTCGGGGAAGCTGTATGCGGATTTTACTGGGACGATGGAACCCCTTCTCGAGTTTTCGAAGGGTTGGTCGAACAGCTGAAAGGACAGATCAAGGCTATGTATGATGTCACCCCCAACGATGGCGCCTACTTCAACGAGGTGTGTTTCTTGTATTGCCGTGCGACATTCATTCATATCATCACTTGGCAGGCATCCTTGTTCGAGATTGACTGGCAGAAAACTTTTTTCGGTTCGCATTACCCGGCTCTCAAGGCTCTCAAGGATAAGTATGATCCGTACCAACTGTTCGTTGTCGCCAAGGGTGTGGGATCCGAGGAATGGAACGGGAATTTGACTTGTAGGCACTGAATCACTGTCTGGCAAGCGTACATTCGCATCGTTTCGTGACGCTGCCTCACAACGGACTTGTATATCTTCGCCTTTCTTATACAGATCGTCAGGTCGACTTTCCTACCGAATGCATGCACATATGAAGGTCTGTGCACGCACGCATGTAACGAACTGGTTCCACCGCTCTGACAAGGTTTGTTCTCCGGGACTCCTTGCGATTACTTCACTTTCGGAACGCTTGCTCTTCCGGCTGCTTTCACCTTTTTCGTACCCAGCCTTTTCAGGAAACTTGAGAATGCTACCCCCATCTTCGTCCTGAAAGCGTTCCTTTCGTGTGCGAGCCAACAAGCGATCGACCGGTGCCACCTTCTCTACGTCGGTACCTTTCTCTCTCATCGGTCATCTTCTAGGTGGGCATGCCGTGGAGAACATTACCATAACGTGCGACAACAAACACCGAACATAGATACATGAGCGATCAAAGCACGTCGAGCGTCCGTACGCTGTCCACCAACTTGTTCAATATCGCCGGTGTGATCTCCTCGATCTGCACCATGATCACACTCTCTGACGCAACCCTCCTGTATTCCTTCGCGTTCTGGCGGGTCGGCGTCAACAAGAGTGCACCGAATGGTTGTTTCAGTCGAACGACCATCTGAAGGGCCTGAAGTTCCTTGTTCGTTTGTAGCACGGACGAAGGTGGTCGTAGAGAAGGTTCGTACCGGCTCGGAGGGAGGGGAGCCGTGGGGCGTCCACCGAAGGGCAACCCAAAGCGAGCCGCGAAACGCGACGCGGGTGTCTGTGGCGTTTCCGTCATCGCCTGGCGAGGCACGGAGGGCGCCGCTAAGTCGCCCGTCAAAGAAGAAAGGGGTCGATCGTCCTCGAGTGGCATCTCTGGTATACTTTCGATCGGCCGTCGGTCCATCAAAAAGTCGATCCAAGGGTGGATCAGGATGAGAGAATCTAGTCGAGAGAGATCTTCTGTCGTCCGAATCTCCACGACCCCAAGTGCGGTTGTCTGTGCACGAAACACGCGTTCTGATTTGTTGCGGGAAGCCAATACCCGTCCGAGCTTGAACATGATACAGGAAAGCTTCATTCGTTGACCTGAAAACGACGGAACCGGGAGATTATTGAGAAGATCGTGTAGCACCATAGCAAGGTCCAAACCGGATGCTAGTAGAGAGGTACGCAGTCCGGCAACCATCGCTTCCACTTCAGTGGCTCCGATAGCAGTCGGAATGTGCGTCGTCGTTGACCGGCCGAACGCGGTAAGCTTTGCAGGGAGGCAACTGTTGAAGCTTCCAGTTTTCCCTACCCATGCAAGGATGCTCGTGTCACCGGAGCTGGCAAGTAATTGCGCCAAGAGCCTTCCGAGCGCCTGATTCCCCTCGCCGTATACAACAGGTAAGGAGACAGTAAAGATTCCGAACAACGAATACGCTTCATCCTCTACAAAAGTCGCTTCCCGTTGTGACGCTAGGTAAAGCTTTTCTCGAATGTGGAACAATCCTGGCCGAAGCGCTGTCAAAGCTTGCACCGATAGACCTGTTACTTCCTCCATCTCCGAGATGATCACAGACGACTCTTTGTGGTTTGGGATATCGAGATTCATATACAGGGTCCAATCCTCGTTAAAGAACTGGACGACTTTGGATGCATGATATTCCTGGAATGTCCAGGCCCGAGTGTTCCAAATACTCTTCATGAGATCACCACGCTTGGACGGGGAACGGACGTCACCAAGATATACGACTGTCAGGGAAGAACCTTGGTACCACTTGAACATCGCTACCAGGGCTTCTTGGAGTACAAGATGATCCGATCTATTTATGCAGCATGTGTCGCTCCACGCCCAATGGAACCCGGCGTCGCGCACGATCTTGCAGAACATTCGCAACTTGTCGTGAGTGGGAACACCTTCAAGCTCGTACGCGCCGACGTGTATGGCCTTTTCGAACAGAGGTTCATTTTCCTCCCACTTGTGTGAAAGTGTCCCATAATGATAGTAATCCGTGACCTGCTGTTCAATACGGGTATAGTCGATGTGTGTCGTCATCGACGAGATGAGTTGCGCAAAGATTGGCAAGGTTTCGAATGCAGCTGCTTGTTGAGACTTGTCGCAGAGGCGGCCGGAGATGGTGCTGATGAGTACCCGTGGTAACTCGCGGATGGTGTTCTGAATGGTTTTGCGAATCGCTGTTTTTACGTCCCCTGGATTGATATACTGCTCCGAATGCTCTGTATCCAATGAATATATGAAGAAAAAACAAGAAGTTGTCACACTCACCACGAATGTTTGGATCGCATGATCGCGACATCACCGAAAGCATCGTTTCGAATGCCTCCATCGCGTCCTCGTACCGACCGGCACCATATAGAGCCACACGTTTTCTCTCGTATCCGAGCGAAGAAGATGGGTCGAGCGTGATTATCTGATGATCTCGATCAACGACGGGGCACTTGGACGAGACGAAACTGATTTACTTCATTTGCGTCATTCAACGCATCCTTCCACAATCCCCTCGCAGCATACGCATTGCTTCGCTTGAGTAAAATATCTTCGGAGCAAACGGGACTCAGGGACAGTGCGGCTGAATACCAAGTGAGAGCATCATCATGTTGTTGTTTATCCACAGCTATATCCCCAACCTGCAATAGTTTAGTGGTGCAACGCTGCTTAAAACCTGATGGGAACAGTTCATAAAGTTTGCTCAAAAGACAGGCATAAACCACTCGCCTATAACCCATTCCTTCTGCTCATCACCTGTGGGCTCAGTTGTGATTTCAGCAGTCATCCGGTGGAAGCACTCGACAGCATCCATTACATTGTTGATCATCTCAAGATGGTCACAGAGGACTTGGTAAACTGAGAACCTTGGTATCACGAACTATAAACCGACTGATTGGCAAGCTACAACGGAAACAAATGAAAACGCCCACATCGAGACCTGCAGTTAAGGCATCTTCCCATGAGACCCTGGTTAACTTGGATTTTGTCCATTCTCTCAAAAGTGCTCTGGAATTTGTAGAACCGGATGTCTCATGCAAAGTTGTTGCGTCATCACATCCGGGTACCGCAACAGCATCGGTTGTGGAGAGGTGCCGATGAACGAAATCTAAGAAAAAGCATTGCGTCCAGAGCAACCGAGGTTGGTGGCATATATGAACTTACCACAAAACCATTCAGTGGGAGCTCCGCTTCCGCAGGCGTCTTCGGTAAATGAATTGGCTATTTCGATGGCAGACTGGCATGCATCATCTATGCGACCTGTCATATACAAGGCTTCACAAGAACGTTGTCGAATGGTGATATTGAGATTGTCAAATTTCCATCCGAAAATCTGTCAAGGACACTGACTTCAGTGACTTGACTTTGATGCATTACAACCGGAGTAAAACTTACTAGTGAAATGGCCGAGAGTGACCGAGGAGGGTAGTGGCGAAATTGTGCGCGTGCGCGCTCGAATGATTGCATTGCAACTTCGTAGTTGTTGCTCTTCATAAAGGAGTCTCCAAGAAGAAGATACATATGCGCCTATGGAAATCTTAGCACCAAGATTAAGAACGCGCGGTGAACGTGCCTGAACTACATAAAACATTGAGTTGAATGGCACCGTAGCAACAAGGTCGTCTAGGCGCGATATCGCGTCTTGATGATCTCCCGAGATAAATATGATAATTGCCTGGAGAAAGCCGGTAAGCGAGAGAATTGAGATGGACGAGAAAACTACTTTGACGAGAAGAAGGAAAGTGACGTGAGATGAATGAAAACGCTCGAATGCAATGTCACAAGTCCGATATGCTTCGTGTGTTTCCCTTTTGCCAACAAATGCTACACTCTTGGCTACGTAGCCAATAAGAGATGGCATAATTTCGATGGACTGAAAAAGACTGTCAGCGATATCACATCAGGCTTTGAGAGAGCGGAGACGAGGAGACCTGTTGGGCATCTTCGATTGCAGCAGCCCAATTTCCCAAGGACGTTCGGACGAGAGCTCGACTTGCAAGGATATGATGATCTGGGTTCTGAGACGTGATAATCGCTGTGGTCAGTAGCGCTTCGGCATGTGCAAGTTGGTTGCCATTCCATGCGGTAAGTGCGTCATCATCGATGCAGATGTCAGGTTCCTGGAAAGTAGGGTGCAACCGGACGGAAGGAATGGGATCCTGTATGATACTGGTGTTGTAGCAGGTGAGTTATTCAAGAGCCCAGCGAGAAATACTTGCAGTGATGTGAGATGCGCGTTTGACAGCGATTTTGTCTCCTCCCCCAATTGCAATCCACTGATTGTCGGGAGAAAGTGCGATTGAGCGTATGTCTTGACTATGTTCGTCCGCGCCGAGCTGGGCGCGTGTCGACGTATCCCAAAAGGTGACAGTATGGTTCGCATGATATGCGACGAATACGCCATGTGTCGGTACGGCAATGCAAGGAGAATAGTTACTATCGGGGACCGTCCATTTT
Source organism: Royoungia palumana (assembly GCA_038089855.1). Classification (NCBI taxonomy): domain Eukaryota; kingdom Fungi; phylum Basidiomycota; class Agaricomycetes; order Boletales; family Boletaceae; genus Royoungia; species Royoungia palumana. Next base: position 6,177 of record JBBPLQ010000269.1, read on the forward strand.
GAGACTCGCGAACCTGTGGATGCGTTTATCTTTGCGATTTTGCCGACAGATACGACAAAGAGATTGTCGTTGGACCAAGCAAGGCCACCGTTGTACAAGGGCACGACTCTGGTTGGTATGTCAATGAGCAAGCGAACATCTTTGGCGTCGTATACTCGGACAGAATAAGGTGTTGCTGTCGCGATGCGATCGCCCCTTGGTGCATACTTTGCTGCGATGACCCAGTCGTCGTGGAGGAGCGTAAAGACGCTTTGTCCGCTTGTCACCTCCCAAACGGTGGCAGTACCATCGTCGGAGGCGGTGACCAGTCTCGTCGAGTCGGGCGAGAAGTCGACGCCGTGCGTATCGCGCTCGTCTTCCTTGTAGCGCGCAAAGACTTGCTGGTATGTCGAGGCGTCCCACACAAACAGATCGCCGTGGAACGTCCCCGCCGCAATCCATCTGCCGTTCTTGGAGACAGCCACGCACCATACATACCCTGTGGTGTCAAGTCTTGCGGTTTCTTGCCCACTGCCCAGTCGCCAGACTCGAACACCGTCCTTGCCGCCACCAACGAGCATTTCCCCATTCGCTGAAAATGCCACTGCATATATGGTGCTGCTGACGTTGAACTCGTGTTCTTTCAGTTGTCCAATGGTTAGTGTCATGACAACACGGTTCTCTTTCTACCCACCTATGGTTGACGATACAAACATGAACGCGGGAGCGTAAAATGATTCTGTCAGGGAAACAAGCTTTCGTCCATGTACGCGCTGTGCTCTATTGATATAGACCAGTGCAGCATCACCTCATGCTGTCAAATTACAGCACTCGGGCGCTTACATGTCAAACGCCATTCAATATCCTTTACGCACGGATTTTGGTGCTGTGCTTAGTGTATATGTACGTCTTGTCTAGTTGGCCGCATCATGTGTCTCAAACAATGGAGCTGACGGTGAAAGACAAGCAGTTTGGTGGCAATTATGTTAGGGCCGTCGATGCGTATTTTGGTATTGACCAACTTGACGCGCACCATAGCTATGTGCGCGCCCAAGCCAGCCTTTCCAGAAGCACACCGCTAATGTCGGCAGTACCAATGTGGCAAGATGGGCGGAGCCCAGAGCCGTTTGATTGAAACTGTCAAGATGCCAGACCTATCTATGTATCTTCACGCCATCATAAATTTTGTCGCCAGTATCACCTAGGCTCGGATAATACATGTCATGAAAGTTATACAGTGGAGAGGAGTTGGGACAGGCACCCTACCCCCCAGGACCGGCAGCTCCTGGCCCCCGGGTCCAACACTAAGGCCTTTTTGATACGAATGCCCAGCGTTTTGATGACAGACCTGAATCGAAGCGCAGCTCACGCCAAGATCGAGATGGCGGGAATAGCAAGATTGATTTAGCGTTGGCGCCCGCACTGGCAGCCCTAGATACGCACATGGTGAGACGCAAGTGAGTAGCGGGCCATCCAGGTTGTTTAGAGTTGGGACGGACTGGCACAAGCGATCACCGCAATGATATATATATGATAAATCTTGCATCGATGTTTTGAGTTCGAAGATTGTAGGTTCTATAATTCTCGACGCTCGCCAGTGTCGACTCCGAGTCGGAGATGAACATGTTTTGCAAAGGTGCCACTTGTTACATCGCGACCTTTATCCCGACTTCAGCATGTATGGGCTAAAATTCAAACCACCACACAACCAACGTTTCGAACAATGCAAGTCCATTTTGACTGTACGGTTGCATTGTCCTTTGATCGAGACATACTAATACCACCACACCAGGACCGTGGTGTCTGACTTCACCAACCACCGATGCTTTTCTCATTCCCTGATGTAACCTCTCTTCTTTATGATGACCTATCAAATCTCGAGGAAAACGGTATATCCCTCGATGATTCCAGCTCGGTTTTGGCACCGCAATGGGACGATTGGCTTTGCTTTCCGCCTGACAGTCCCTCAGAACCAGGGTCCGCCCTCGACAAGAATAACGCGTCGGTACAGTCCGCCACTCGAGATACCTCTCATCAAGCATTTGAAAGTTCCAAAACAACCATGCCGGAAAATTTATACGATGGTGACACATCTGATCATACGCTCGCTTTCGAAGGTTACTTCAAATGCGACAAAGTTGACGACGATGAGGATACACAAAATATCCAGTTCATGGTGGTACCTGGATTACTGCAAGGACACACTGACGTTATTCCTTCTCCGTCACCGGCAAAGAATGGAGCCGCTGAATTGCGCCATGGGGATGAAAACACGGATGATCCACACGAAGACGCAGTGCTGCAAAATCCTACGTCGCATAATGGGGCTTTCGTCGACGAGAATCTCTTCCTTGGTAGTCGCACAACGGGAACGCCGGGCTATGAGTTGAACCTCGACAACGACACTCAAGAACACCCGGTGCGTTTTATTTTCATATGCTCAGAATCTATCATTGAGAAGAGTCCAACCGGTGCCGCTCTAGTCCATTGAAGAATGGGTTAGAGGTAATAGACCGATTCTGCAGCATTATGCTGACCGCCAGATATCGTTGCCAGTGGGGCCAAGGCTTGAGGTGTCTGTACGTATGTTGTTTGCTTTTCACGCACTCTCATTAACATTCGGCAGGTTAACGAACCTTCACCATCCATTCTTGCTGCACTCAAGTTGCTTGTTAATCGCGATCAGCAGGGTTGTACTGATTCGTCTAGACGTCTCGGTCCGCAACTGATAGAAAATTTCGCGGAAATCGACCGCTGGGCGAAAGAGTATCTTCGATCCAGACATCGTACAAGAGTCGTGGACAGTGAAGTTACGTCCGTATGTCTGAGTCCATTCATCTGTGTGCACGGAATTGATGTCTCCTTGCTCAGCTGTTGACGATAGTTATCAACAATTTTTACGAAGCTCAGGTTCAGCTGATCGATGATCTTGTCACGCGTGCTTTGCAGAACATGCAAATTGATGGCAGAAACAACTTGGGTCTTGAAGATTTCGCTATCGGTTTTGGTGAGTCACCCAGTGTGTTTTCAGCGAAGCTGGACTCGGACTCGAAATTTGGACAGATTTTCAAATGAGCCAGGATCTGCCATTTTATGTGGGGGAGACTCGTTCGAAGTTCAGAGAACGTGCGTGACTAGCTCTGCTACGCATACTGTAGACTCACGCGTATCTGAAGCTCGACCGATCCGTGATGTGGGACCCGCATCGGAACCGGTAACGACGAGCTCCGGTCGCCAAGTAAAGCCCACGCAGCGTGCGCAACAGGTGTCTGGGACACATAGAAGTGGTTGTTCGGACAAAGGCACAGACATCCCCCAAGTGAAGAATCAACATCCCGCGCATGGTTCTGCGGCGACCACGCGTCAAAAGGAGGGTATTGCAAAACCATCTTCCAAACACAGCCATACGGAAACGCCAATGAGATCAGCGAGAGCAACCAGTCCTCCCCACACGACGGCCGTTCATACGAAGTATCATCCAAAACGGCCATCGAATCTGGGGCAATCTTCAATCTTGACTGTCTCGCCACCAACGACCGCCACCGTACCCGCGCGGTCCAATGATAACCTGAAGTCGATACCTAGTGGCTCTACCTCGTCAGACAGACCAAGGATCACCGACTCCTCTGGATCAAGCACCACCTTTCAGGCTCCATCCCGTTTGACGATCAGACTCCCTGCGTTGAACATGCCAACTTCGGCACCTGACACGACGACAGATGCTGGGTCGACGGTGCACAAATCGGATAAATTGGCAGCAAACTCGCCTGTATGTGCACCTAGAGGACGACGCGGACGCGGAGCCCGACCCCAAGGTCCACGCAATGACGGGCGTAGACGTGGGAACAGGACCGCGATGGTGACCGTGAATGCTGAGCCGCCAGAAGCTACCCCTGATGGTATTGATACTCTTCGAACGGTGCATCCTGTAGTTGTAGGCAACACGACGATTCCCGCTATATTCGATGCGACAGCAACATCACGAAAATTCTCCCTCCCGCTGGCGGGCGCGGCAGGCACGTCTGCCAGTGCACGGCCGCGCACAGAAGTGACACTGGATGATAACACTGACACCCGGGACGAAGATGCTTCTACCTCTCAGAGTACGGGCGCCGACCGATCTTTTACTTCTCTGGCCGATTCCGGACACCTGCAGGGAAAGAAACGCAAACTGGACGACTGTGACGACTAGGCGCACCGCGTTCCCAAGTTTATGAGTCGGCACTCTCCGGTCCTGCCCCCCACTTCTCAGACAAGACAAGACAAAGATCGCACGGACACACGGTATTTTTTGCTATCATTCAACATATATAGGCGATCACTTGCTCGTGAAGAATGCGTTTACGTCGAGGTACGAACAACGTATATAAATACGTAGTCTGTCATGGCGTGTCGCCAAATGATATGTCATGGCACTTTAGCCTCGTCACGTCCAGTAGCAAAGCTGCTATTATTACGTGCACACGCATGTGCGTGCTCGCCTGTTGGAGGCGCCCCGCGCGCTCTCATGTGGGTTTTGGCCTCCGTTTGAACGACACAGGTATGCTCTCGATCACCGTTCTCTATCGTGTGTCATAGCCCGCCAGCGATGCACTGGAAGAACGAATTACGAACTGCGCGTCGACGCGATGCACCACGAAGCGGACCTACCGACCGCGCGTTGGCGCGCACCAAGCTGATAAACATACATCCAGTCACCACGTCAATGGGGACGCTCTGATGTTTCGAAGAACACCCCGCGTGAGAAAGCCAAGTGCCTGCTTGAAGGCCGGCGTGACATGTAGGACCTGGCGCAGGAAAACGGGTGGTGCCGCGTCGTGACGCGGCAACAGGTACAGCCCTGGGGACCTCAAGTGCCAGCCAGCGCTTCCGCCCACTCGAGAGGGTGGCGCAAGGAGGCGCAAGGATACCGAAAGCGTGCGCGATGCGCCCTGACGGACGCGAATCGGTACGGATAAACTTGAATCAGGCTGTGCGACGTGCATATATGGCTGACAATGCGACGGGCTGTCTTGCCCCACCCCGCTCCTGTGATTTGCTGTAGCGCGCAGCGGTGTCCATTGTCGTCCATGACTCGGAAAAAAAAGGTGTTATTGATCGTTCCACCGGAAGGCTCGCCAATATCCAGGGCTCGCGGTTTCCGGGGGTCCCTGTCAAGTCGACGACCCATATGAGGGTCAGAGCCTGACACGGTGAGTCGTTCAAAGGCACCGTCGACGGATGACCATAGATGGAGCGCGGTCTAGGGCGATCGGCTTCCACGCTCGTTTCAATCCTCGATCGATCGAACGTTTGTGACGTTGACAGCATCCGTCGGACAGACTGTGGATCACACGGGCATCTTGATGTGTCGCTGATGTATCGCTGTCATCGGTTGATGTCACCCTCTGGTATCGATGGATCGTCGTCGTCGTCCGGTCGGCCATCCCTATGGTGTACGACCACGCTTGGCCCCAAGACGGTTGCCATGGGTGAATCTCGGGCGAGTCGGGTCATACGCCACCGCGCCACGACGTTCATAAAGATACAAGGTTCCCCAGGATCCATCCGGCAGGGTCATGAGACCGCATCATGATGATGGACCTATCGAGTAACAGCACCCGACGAAAAAGAAGAGAGGGAAGACCCGATCGGTCTTCCGCCGCCAGAAATAAGAGGGGAATATGAATCACGACAAGGCCGGCGTGGATCGCGCATGCTATCAGACGCGTCGACTCTCGATCAGCGTCGTCCGAAATGGATTCGACATCGCAACCGTGCCCTGAATCGCTCCCGATTTGAGTGCAAACATGGTTGAGAATTGGAACCAGCGCACCGGAGACGTGAAAAGATAAACCCGTTTGGATAAAAAAATAGACTTTGTGATAATTGGCGAAGACGGGGGATCCGATGGACAGGGACGGTCCAAGCCAAAACGGACCAGAATGGGGTCTTTGAGAAAGTGACAAGAAAAGGGCGGCGTCGTTTGGTGGGAAAAGCTGGGTGAGAATGCCGTATATCCACCCATTACATATAGACTTTGGAGGGCTGGGATCTACGCGAGCCATCAGTGGGGACGCCTTTGTCAGGTCACGTATAACTGGCATGAGAAGAGGGCAACCATATGGCATTCGGGTCCGCCATGAGACTAGGACACGGGATGTCGTTTTCAAGGGAAGCGCAAGGATTTTCCCTCACCGAATTCCTGCATCGGATCTTTCTGTGGGAAAACAGAGTGATAAGAGAGCGATGCTGCAGGGCTCTTCTATACATGGTTAGATTGAGCCTCTCACTTTACCGTGCGATGAGAGAACGGCACCCCATAGCCAGTCTAATTAGCGTGGAAGTCGAGCCCCTAACGTCCAGAATGTTAGTACTACGGTACGCATCAGGAATTATTTTTTTGGGGAAAGAAAGGTCGTTATGTAGTCGTGCAACATACCGCGGATGGTCGGCAGATTCGCTGGCGCGGAGAAAAGATGCAAGTATAAAACAGTACCCGCCCCAGCGGCTGCTATGCAGTCGTGGGTGGGAAAAATATGGCGTAATTACAGGAGATGCAAAACCAAACAAGGTCTTCTGCATAGTCTAGCAAGACGTGTACACAAAACTAATGCTACATCTGAGATTTATTGACACTATGAACTATCCAAATAACAAACCCGAGAAATAGAAAATGTCGTCACAAGTACATGGGTATCAAAACTTATCAAGGCACTCTGCTAAATGACGTGGCCCAATCTACCTCCTTGCACATCTCATCCACCAAATATTTTGCTGCTGCTTCGTTCAGCCCACAAGCTTGCAGGCGGGATTGCCAGTATGGTGGCTCGTATCCTCGGTTGAATTTGATGCACTTGGAGACTTCGAGCAGGACTTCCGGAGAGCCACCGCAAATATCCACTGCTCTATCGAGCCTTTCGCCAATTGTTGGTATGTCAGGGGGTGCATAAGTATCGAGTGGTTCAACATATGGAGGAGGAGGGCTGATACCAGTTTGGCTTGCGTGACTATCATGTAGCACAAACATCGGGCTATCCTGACGAACAACATCGTGTAATGCCTCTCGGCTTACTTCTGGCCAGCGTTGTAGCAAGGAGTTCGTGCCGATTGTGTCGGCATTTTCCGACTCGTCCGAGTCTGGAACAGGACTAGGGATGGGCTGGATTGGCAATGGGCGGACAGGAGTGGCTGAATAGTCGTAAACGGATCGCACGGGTGTAGGAGGTTGCTTTGCGAGTCGGCCATTCGTGGGAATGTCGACATCCGAATCTATACCTTGGCTGTCAGAGGGGACTGGTGGTAAGGGAAGATCCGGAGGACAGGTCGCTGGTGGCGTAACGCGACGACGGATTGTGGTGGGTGAGACCGGATGGGAGCTGGGGCGGGGTCGGTCATCTGAAGAATGCGGCGCCTTTTTGACTGATTTAGGACGAGAAGCATACGGCCGCGGGGAAGGAAATGAAAACGAGGATTCTGGAGGACTAGCTGAAGGTGGGGTGGGTAGACCATAGTATTGGGAGGTGGGTGCTACTGGTTCAGACATATAACGATATCTGAGATGATGCCCCGAATCCTCTGGAGAAGATGTTAACGGCGATTCGAGACCTGGTCGAAGTGGCCGGTTACCAGGAATTCGAATCCGAGGGGACATATGTGGCTGTGCGTTTCGAGCATGTGACGGGGCCCGACTGGTATTCGTTCTCCCCGAAGCACTCTCGCTTGAGGAGTAGGAAAAGCGTGACGGAGATGTTGAAACACTGGTCATCCGTGTCAGATCCGAAGGATAGGAAGAGGTCGGGTTGAACCCTGGATTGTTTTGTGGGGAGGCTATGTTGGAATGCGCAGCGTCGGGGGTCGATCTTCTCCTGACGGAATCAGGGAGTGGAAGATCTGGAGCCCTAGGGAGAAACGTTTCGGCTCTAGCATCACGGAAAGCACTGTGCAAGGTGACGTCCTTGATGAACTTGAGGGGTATCAGGAGCGACTACGACGGAAGTTGGGCAAACAAACCTTTGACTCGATGTCCCTTAGTTTGACCAGGATATGCTCCGTGCTACGACCTTTGGCTTGTTTGCGTCGAATCCATGTTACCAGAGCGCGACGGGCTCTGTCTGTGTCTCTTCCGCAGTTGGCTAGAACGGCGATGACCTGTCCTGGGTGTTAGCAGAGGGTGCGAGGGATACAAAAGAAATCAAGACCTCGACACGAGTATCGCCGCTGAAGCTGACGGGATCACTGAACATTGGTGGTGCAGGAAGGAGCGGGGGACAATGGGAAAGAGAGGAAGAGAGGAATGGACGGGGTTATATCCATCTGGAGGGAAGATCAATATCGAGGAACATCCAGGAACACTCACCTAACGAAGCACACAGCAGCCCGCAGGGTGGTAATTTTCCAGTGTCGTTCCGTCCCACGATCCAATCCAGAAGTTGCCGGCCGAAACGTTCGTCCACCACACAGGTCCCCAGACACCCCTGTCTCTCATCCAGGGATAGCACGTACGTACCGAGCGATCCTGAGAAAGTGACAGCACCAGTCATCCTGGATGGGAATGTGGATCTCTCGACGCGAACTGCGGGTAGGTCCTTTCAGGCAATGCCCCGCTTCGATGATGGGAAAGGAGACGTTCCTGCGCCTCGTCCATTTCACTGCCCCACCCTTTGATCAACTTTTGCATGACGCAATCCAAGACGTGCACTTTGCGTGGGGCGCATCTGGTTGCCTTCTGGAAAGTGTGCTCATGCGAAGCTGCTGGTGCCATTCAGGAAACAGCATCGCGAATACTACGAACGACCGGACTTTGTCTCCTATTCTTGCCGGTGAACATGCACGTCCGAGTCAAGGCCACCTTGACAAGCACGGACCAGGTGCCAGTGGTCAACGAGACAGTGCAAGGCTAATGTCGGCATTTTGAGGCGTCAGCTCCTCGACATGACGCACTGGAGTCGGAATCGGATGCCGGGATTGAAACATTTGGATTCGGACAGCTCCACAATGTTTGTTGCCGTGACGTCATCTACAACAGGAGGTGGAATATAAACCAAATCGCAATCTCAACTCAGCTACTTTTACTTTCCTCCGCACCAATGGCATTACCTCCGGCGAAACAAGATATATCAGAGCACCCGCAGGCGGGTTCTGTTACCGCACCAACGGACAAGGGCGCACAGTCCGCCGATGTTGAAAGGAAGGTATGTTTCTGGACTTGATCCTGCCCGAGACACTGATAACACCATACAAAGTTGCGTCTCTATGAAGCCGTCGAGGCTCTTCGGCAAGGGCGCTTGCCAGATAATTCCCAGATCGATAAGGCGTTGTCGTATTTGCGACGCGCAGAGCCTGTTGAGGTCGACAAGTTGTCGCCCGACGGAAAGAAACTGATCCAAGACTGTCGCGACATCATCGAAACGGCCCGGATCATTGTCAAATCGAAGAACGCCGACGAACTCTTTCAAAACTTCGTCTGGCACACGCGGGAGTTAGACACGGAAAGCGTCAAACCAACGCCCCCCGGAATCCCTCAGAGCGACCGTGACAGGTTGTCTGAAGAAAGACGTCTAGGTATGCCAGGTGGTAGCGTTACGAATCATCATGACTAATTTTCCTCGTCTCGTCTTTGACCGTTTGAAGCTGTCAGACACCTTCGCACTCTACTCTCGCTCATCCTTACGAACTCTGAAGTTCGCAAACTTCTTTCTGATTTCTCTGTAATCGGGCGCGACCTTCTGGCCAAAGCCACAGTCAAGGCTGCTGAGGCTATTCGCCCAGACGAAGCAGCCCTAGCCGATGTGGATAAGCCTGCACCAGAACGCGAGTTCGTCCATGAGGGTGGGCGCAAAGTTGGTACCGAAGAAACCCCGGTGCTCGACGTTAAGATACCGCGCACTGATATTCGCGTCGGGCAGCATCCTCACGCCGATGAATCTGTCGTCAAGACAAGTCGTGGGGAAGAGGCGACCGGAAGCCAGGTCATTGAGGCAGGGCAGCAAGCGGTTCGGTCAGCCAAAGAGTCCACCACCGACGCGGGTAAACGGGTCGCGGAGCAGATACAACATACTAGCGAATCGTCAAACGAGTCCGACGAGTTGGAAGGGTATGTTGACCGATTTACAGAAATCCTGAGGTTGATGTCCCGCACAGCGCAGGCGAGGAATATGAAAAGGGGAAACGTGATTTTAAGGAGCGTTTTAAGGGGACCAGAGTCAGTTGACTGTATTGGAGTGTTTGATTCCTCTGCTGACGCATACAGGATAAGCTTGCGGAACGTCTTCCCCAAGGTCTAAAAAAGCACGGTACAGAGCACATCCACAAAGGAGCACAGTTTTTGACAGACGAGTATTTCCCTCCCGAACGACGGGACCAGTTCATTTATCGTGGGAAGAAGGTTATCACCGAATGTCAGCAGCACAACGATTATCAGGACGCGATCAAGTGGCTTCTTTCCGTCGCTGAGGAGTATGCGGAACGTGGGCAGAGCGCGACTGAGAAAGGAAAGGAGAGTGCGACTAGTGTTGTTAACGTTCGACATTTCCTTTCGTATGGGATTTCTGCTGACTATGTTTCAGGATCCCTCCCTTCGACAGTCTATTTCAGACCTTCGACACCTTCTTGAACGCTTTGCCAATGGGGAGAGTATGCAAGTGATGTTCGATTCTCTCGGTGCACTCAATGATGATGCCCATCGAGACGAGGAGTTCCGCGCATGGTTCAAGCGTCTGAACGCTTTCATTCGAAAGGTATGTAGCGGCTCAACAGTTGATTTGCCAGTAGTGTGACGCGGCGTAGTTGTTATTGGAAGCAGGTTATGTGCTGGGGGACGACTGTAGTCGCGAAGGTAAAGAAATCCGCGAGTCGGGCAGGAAATTTTGGGACCAGAAGTATCGGGCCCACTTCGACAATCTGTTCAACTCCATTGGCGATTGGTTCTCTGCGATGGGCGACGACCCTCTCAACAAACGATTTGGGGAGGACTGGCAGCGGTTGACGCGGGACCTCCTTTTCGATAACGAAGGAAGTCTCAAGTTCAAGTCGGAACTGTGGTCAGACATCCGAAGTGTGATTTTGCCGACGCTGGTGGATAAGGTAATTTTGTTGGCTGCAAAGCGTACATACACTCACGATATGGACAGGTCGGATACATCCCTATTCCGCGCATCGAGTATTCCGATGATGCACTAGATCTTGTCCTCGAAAATCTTACCCTTCAGGGTCGCAATTTATTCCCGAACATCGTCACGTTGGTCGCTCACAACTATCTCAAATTTAGTCCTTATCAAAACATCCCTGACGTGCATCATCATGAATTTACGTTCTCGTTCGCTCAAATGCAGGCAGACATGCGTGACGTTTCCTTTTTCTTCCGCAAGAAGACTGGCTTCCCAAGAGTGGTGGATTCGGGCGTGGCAGACATGGTCATCGGAGGCAGTGGTCTTACGGCCATTGTTCACCTTGTCTCTGCAGGCAAGGATCGGAGCTCGGTGTTCAAAGTGAAGGATGTTCAAGTCAAAGTCGGTTCAATGAAGTTCAGCATTCGCGACTCGAAGCACGATCTTTTGTACAATACACTGAAGCCTTTGGCGACCGGTCTCGTCAAACGGCAGATCAAGAAAGCGATTGCTGGTTCCATACGGACGGGCATGGAATATCTCGACGGACAGTTGGTCTCTGTCAGAGACCGTATGGAGGAGGTCAAGTTGAGCGATGAGACAGATCGGACGCAAGTTTTGCAGGAGGCAAGTTTGTTCCGTTTTCTTTCGCTTTGTACCGGGCTTCACTTCATCCCCATCCTTTCCAGTTATTCAAGCGTCACAAAGATGAGCAAAGCGTCCGTTCGTCGGAGAGTAGGTCCCACTTCAAAGTCGTCTCCAGCAAGCATTCCTCCATGATCGATACCGGACACCCTTCTGCATGGGTCAGCCACGTGTCAGAGAGCAAGCAGAAGGTAGCGAGTGGGACAGAGTGGAGGAGCGAAGCGTGCGTAACCTCTCCTTCATTGAGTGTTTGTCCAGTCTGACAATTATGATAGCTTCAATATCGCGTAACAGGAGCTTGGCCGGGTCGATGGATGATTTTGTATGAAGTAAGGCAAATTGAAGTCTCAGCTTGATCCGTATGATTCTTGTAATGTAATGTATAACCTAAATACACCACCATGTCTCTCATGCATCACACCTCATCTGACGACTCGGTGCATCGTGGTCGTTCCGCAGTGGCTCAGGAGGTGGGGATTCACTGATGACCTCCTTGGTCATCCAAAGCTAATTCTGCAGAGAAGTTAACCCCTTACTGGCACCCCCAGACCTCTGGTGATCTATTAATCGTTCTTCCGTCGAACGTTGTCCGGGACGAACGGATCAGAGAACGACCTCGAGCGCGCGCCCGATTGATTCCCTGAGGTTCTCGGCGGTGGGGACCAGGCACAAAATGTCGCACCAAAACTTGGGTGACACTTCAGATCGCGTGTCCAGCACCCAAGTGGCACAACCGGCTGCAACGACCACGTCGGAGAGGCTTGGTATGCCGTGCGTCACGAGCGTCACGGACTCGGTGGGTCGTCAGGCAACGGCGAACAGTCAAGATCTCCTCGGTCGACATGGACCGCTTTGCCTGATCTGCACGCTCCGTTCGTCGCAGTTTGCTCAGCGAGACGGTCCGTCCGTGTGTCGCTCGTCCACGAAGAGACGATCTTATCAAGATTGGGGAGAGGAGGCAGGCCTGAAGAGCTCGGAATGGGAAACAGGATGCGTTCTTGGGGGTCATACGTGTTGTCCGCACGCGGGGTTCTCATTGCGTCGGCCAGACGGGAGTCAAGCGAAAAAGGAGGATGCTGACGAGAGGAAGGAGTCGGATGAGAAGCGGTCCAGCAAGGGCAAACAAAGGGAAGAGAGGTCGAGCTGAGAATCTTCAAAACATCGAGGCAAAATGGATGCAGGGGCGCTCGTCCCGAGTCGTCCGAACAGAAGTTCTACCGGGAAAGAGGCGGTCAAGAGTACATATGGTCGAGGAGTCGACGACGACTGGTACGAGCTGGCTGTGGCAAAGTCCTTGCTGATCGGATGTTTCTGTGTCAGAGACATCATCTCGATTTTGTACCGGGATCGCGCTCGGGTCTTCAGTATAAACCTGCGTGCGCTGCGAGGCATCATGCATGTCCGAGCCTAGTCCGAGACACCCCAAGAACAGGAAACAAGTATGGCTCCGCCCCAGGGGCCACGCTTGGCTTCGTGCCGATATATTGAATTGAGTAGAGCCGCGACCTTCCCCCTCGCCTGGTCTGATTAAAGGCAGGATGGAGACTTTGCTTGCTCGCAGTGCGTTGGATGCCCTTGTACTCCTGCTTGGAGAGTCGGAGTTGTTCTATATCAACACTGGAGGATGGCTGCGGGATTTTGTTTGCCAGTTTGACATTGCAAATGGATCATGCAAGAACATTTGCCATTTCAGTACCAGATAATGGGAAATGAGTCATCTGTGTAATGACCTAGGGGAGCAAGCTTTCGAAATCTGGAGTTGCAGGAAGGGGTCCTCCGCATTGCAAGACTGCCTTTGGTTGTTGATCCTACCTCCATCGGGCTGCTCACGCTCTTCGGGCCCTTGTCCGTGTGGTGACAAAGCACAGAATCGAGTTAGCCTACAATGTGACCGGTGTACCCTTCCACACCAGTGTTTGGTCCGTGAGGCCTCATGCCAGTCCGCGGGGATGTTTGGACCTCTTATCCGCAAGACCCCTCATGTTGTTTTGTTTAGATAAAACTTTCAACTGCGCTACATAATTCTGGAAGGGGTAAGTGCCAGTGGGTACATCAGATGCGACGGTTGCTGTGTGCTTTGCCATCGGAATGGAACTGATGGTCCTCAGCACGCTCGGCGAATGTGCAACAAATTTGATCTGATATCGGTCACTATGCGACCCTAACTTCCAGATAGCGTACCGGCGGGTGTTGCTGGCACACGCGGTGCTGCAAGTATTGTCGCTGCATTGTTGCAGTCCAGGAGCTATCAGAGAATTCTGATGCAGGCACCAATCCATCGTCTCTTATTGATAACACGCTCTAACCAGCCGTTGTAAGCTTGGTGCAATTCCGACTATTGGGCTGTGGGGGCGCCCGGATCATGGTGGGCAGGTTACAGGTCCCAAACGCATGCAACGGACATTACTGAGAGTGTTTGACAGCTTGAACCTCAGCTCGATCCTTCCGATGCTCGATGAGATCTCAGACTAAGAGTTGTTTTGGAGTTGACGCGGACAGGCGACAAAAAGAATCATCCAGAACTTGATCAGCCATGACCTACAATGTTAATGAGCACACCCGTATCGGATGCTCGGGCCGTGAAAAGCTTCTCACGTCCAAGCACTAACCCCGGTGAAGTTGAACTTCTAGAAGTGAGCATCACGACTCAGTCACTACTAAGTGACTCCCTTCCAGCTAAATGCTCGTGGGAAGCTCTGGGTCTCTAGAATGTTCATTTTATTTGCACTGACGCACATCACTTATGGGCATTTTGCCAGTTTGCCCCATATACTCCCAAGGGCGGAGAACTTCTCAGCCACTCGGTGAATCGTTGAGCACCTCGATTCTATGTGTCAAGTGTGCCACTAAGCGCCCAAGCTTCCGTCGGGATGATTTCCGAGTACCCGGAGAGATACGTAAGCGGTTAAAAGTAGCGTCGTGACTGCAATTTCGGTTACTGGTGTTTAATGTCAGTGTCCCATTTGAGTTCGACCTGGGGAACGCTCGTCCAGGAAGTGGGCAGTTACCAATTGGAAAATTTCTATCTTGTTCACATAATCACGTTCACAGACTTGGCTGCGGAACACCCGTAGCACAGCATACCAGGAAGTACCTCCATCGGAATCGCAGCAGTGTTCACTTTCCCGTCGGAAGATGGGCCTTAAATAAATCGGTCGAAGGCCAGGCAAATTTCCAGTAAGCTTAATGCTCTACCTGCTGTGATGTCACTTCAAGTACCAGTGCTCTCAGACGGTGTATCAGGCGTTGCATCCGTGGTCGCGGGCCTTGTCGTTGCCGCAGTCGTCATTCGGAAACTCTCCAAGGGTCCCAACGTACATGAATGAACTATCATCTCATTTCTTCACTAATCAATCGCCGCTAGCTTGATGCCATTCCAACTGTTGGGCCAGACGATTGGCTTGGATCGTGGTGGCCCGGTTACAACTTTCAAGCAAACGCACTGGATCTCATACAAGCGGGGTATGAGAAGGCGAGTTTGCATGTGCCATTTCATGAACACCCAAATCATATGGATCCACAGTACAAATCGGCACCGTTCAAAGTTGCAGATCGTTATCACTGGATGGTGGTTCTCGGTAATCGGCAGCATATAGAAGAGTTACGAAAGGCTCCCGACGATGCCCTTTCATTCAATGAGGCTGCAAACGAGGTGGGCGGTCGGAACGAGACTAACATGCGCGAACGAAAGCCTCACATCGTTCACAGACGGTAAAGACAGAATATACTCTGGGCCCTGGGGTGTATCGTAATCCATACCATATCGAAACGGTACGCTCTCACCTCACTCGTAACCTGAGTGCCTTGTACCCGGAAATACGAGATGAAATTTCTGTGGCCTTTGAGGAGGTTTTGGACCTCAAAGACAACGGTAAGTCGTCCAGATCCATCTTATACGCATGCGATGTACCGAGGCTGGTCATTCCCAGAGTGGAAGAGTATACCCGCACTTAGCGGCATTCAACAAGTTGTATGCAGAACTAGTAACAGGCTATTTGTCGGGCTTCCATTGTGTATGCGCGCATTTACTTTACCTCTCTTGCTCTGCTTAACGTGACAAGACAGGTCGAGACAGTGACTGGCTAGATCTTAATTTGCGATTCACGTTGGACGTTGTACAAGGGGCGAAGACAATTTCACGCTTCCCCCGTTTTCTAGCACCGTACGACCTTGCGTCCTGCTCTCCGACCTTCCTGATGCTTTTATAGCCTTGTTGCACGTTTCATGACTGATGTTCTAAGAAGCACGAAGCGTGGTATGAAGCACCTCGGTCCGATAATCGAGGAACGGCTCAAATGCCTGGAGGAGTACGGTGATAACTGGGCTGACGAACCGGTTCGTCGTGTAAATCTCATACCAGCTTTCGTGTTGATTTCGGGCTGACAGAATGATGCGCTATCTTGGTTATTACATGATGCTCCTGAGGGCCCCGAACGTACCGTCAAGCTGTTGACATCTCGCGTGTTGACCATTAACTTCGCTGCCATTCATGTCAGTCACTTGCTACTCTTCGTGTTTCGTGTCTGATCAACACATGCCGCAGACGAGCTCTAATGTATGTTCCCATTCCGCAAAATTCGAATACATGTCGAATTGACTCCGATGTCGTGGTTTCAGAGTTTTACTCACGCGCTCTTTTACTTGGCGGAAAACCCTCAATACATCCAACCACTTCGAGAAGAAGTGGAATTAGTGGTTGATCAAGACGGATGGTCGAAAGTCTCGTTGGGAAAGATGCGCAAAATTGATAGCTTTTTGAAGGAGAGCCAACGTATGGCCGGAATAACCTCCGGTAAGTCAATGGCATTATAACCAGAGTCCAGGCAGACTTTCGTTTCTAATTCCATTACCACATCAGTGAGCTTGATGCGCAAGGCCATGAAAGACGTCACATTCTCCGACGGGACATTCATACCCAAGGGGACATCCATCGTTGTACCCTCGCGATCTTTGCATCTCGACGATGAAAACTATGTCAATGCGCATAAATTCGATCCATTCCGATTTTCTGATATGCGCGAGGAAGAGGGAGAGGGTACCAAACACCACTTCGTTTCGACAAGTCTAGAATACTTGCCTTTCGGGCATGGTAAACATGCATGGTATGCGACCTCCTCTTTTCTAAAAGTCATCTCACATCCATTCGTTAGCCCCGGCCGATTCTTCGCCGCTAATGAGCTCAAATCGATGCTGGCCCACGTTGTCGTATCCTACGACATTAAGCTGGAAGATGGGGTGACCCCCCCTAAACCAATAAATGATGGCCTCGGTGTTGCTGCCGATCCCTTTAGCAAGGTCTTATTTAGGAGGAGGGTTTGTTAATTGCTCAAGACACTAACAAGTTTCTTGCATGTGCGCGCGAATTTGTGGCATCATGTACACGTTTGCCCCTCTTGACCATCTAGAGTTGTCATGCCCTTCTCTGCTACTCTCCATGTTTGTCTCCTTACATGATGTTTCGAGACCGTGCAATCTCATGCTTCGGAATCCATTGTGGACACCCATCCCAAGCTCATGATCAAAGGAAAAGATCATAGCGGCCTTAAGGCAGTATAAGGTTGACTAGGATTGGTACGCTCTTAATGTGACCACGGACCACTCAGCTGGCAAGCGTGCGCAAATATCCAAGTCTGAGGGCGAGACCGGCATCCCATTTACGATGACCTGTCCGGACGGCGGGTCAAACTTTCTTTGAGTCATCCGGCTTTGAACCTACGCATCCTATGTTTCTTTACATAAAAATAGTACTTGGTGTCGAACCATATTTCGGACTTCACGATAACATGTTGAACTTGTTTCCTAAGAAGTCGGCGTGTAATCGTGTCACACGACCTGCCTCTAAATTCAATCAACAAGCGACGCGATGCCTTCTTTTCCTCCTCCATGCAGCACCAATCAGACTCTGTTTGCTCGTCTTCCCCTTCCTCGCTCAACGTCACGCCCTCGTCGTCGCCCGCGTTTGGGCCTGTTGACTCGTCACCGCCATCTAGCCCTGCACTCGTCCCTTATGAGCTTGGTGATCCCTTCCTGTCCCTTTCGCACCCCTTCGCGGCCTCTACAAAGGCTACTAAACGGCCCCCACATTACGAGAAAAAAGCTGATTCTCCTCCGTGCACACCACCTGGAATATTCGGGTGCGCTGATTTGCGCCGCGGGCCTCCCACATCGCGGTCCCTGCAAAGAGACTACTACGGGGACCACGGCTCTCCGAATTCAAGCCCTACCTCACATCGCACATCGAGGTACATCGATCGTGACGAAACCCTGTGGGATGACGCGCTCCGGACGGTGTTCGACAAGGGACTTGGCCAGATTGACCTCAGGTACTCCCAGCTCCTCTTCGCTTCTTGTTCGTTCATCATCTCCGGATAGCAATCAACAACTCAAATATATTCCCGCGTCTATCGGCGATTTATCCGGCTTTTTCAACACCTCCGAGTCTTCTGAACACGGTCTTTTTCCGGGACGGGTAATGACGCGTGTCAATACCGAACCTCCCCGAGCGCGTTCCTTCAACCGAGCACAGTCAATCAAGGAGTTTGGCAAGGAACGACACGTCCTCAAGCTTTATCTCATGGGCAACATGATCACATCTCTCCCACCCGAACTCTTTTTGGTGCAGCACATCACCGTCCTGAGTCTCCGTATGTTGTGCGATTTCGTGCTGCTCACTGCGTCTTATCTGATGTGCAACTCTGTAAAGGGGGTAACAGGCTCACGTTCATACCCCCCGACATATGTCGTCTCACGAACCTGCACGAATTGAACATTTCCAACAACCAGCTCAAGTTCCTCCCTTGGCAGATGCGCGACATGAAGGTCGAGACACTCTTGGTACATCCGAACCCTTTCCTTCCCGAGCCTGTCTCGTCGTCAGGTTCTTCACTCCGATCGCACCGTTCGATCACACGATTGCATTCATTGCGCAAAGAAGCGCTGTCCGGGCCCACCCCCACCAAACCCGTCTTATCTCCCGTCACCCTCGTTCTCGGACGCACCCCGCCCCTCACGGAGCTCTGCTTCCGCCTCCTGCTCGCTCCTTCGGAACACAGTCCTACACGCACCGTGATAGCAGACTACTACGGACTGCCACTCTCGGACCAGTGGATCATTCCTCCTAGCATCTATCGCACGCTGGCGGGCTGTGTCCCCGGGATGGTCCGGCCTCGTAAGCGATTTTCTAATGTCATGACACTCGACGATCGGTCTCCTGGCACAGGGACGAAGATTGGAACCTGTCCGAATCCGACGCATTGGGGACGGGTATTTGTGAAGCATGCGTCGGAGAGGTTTTCATGGGAGCGTCGGGTTGCGGGGGTGGACGTGGGTGGTGCTGTACCGTTGAAATGGTTGGGATGCCTGGGGACGTGCTTGGATTTCTTGGACGCAGAGTCGGAGGTACCAGCTGGCTTGCCTGCACCTGCCGCTGTGGTCACTATGCAAGGCGGAAAGCATGACGACGACGACGGTATGGATGTGGAGATGGCGGTCCAGGTGGTGGACCTTGGGAGCGTGAGTCTCGACTTGGACGATTTCGGCGATTGATTGACAAGGCACTGTATTTCGAGGTGATCACATTCTGTATTACTCGACCAGGCTGGATTGTAATATAACGAGCACGCAGACCCATTGTCTATGTAATTCATATAGCGTTTGTTCCACTGTACGTTACTGTAAGCACCATCACTCGTGCGCACACTGGGATCGGGGCCGACTGGAACAGAAGTAAGATCAGGGTCGATGCCAAGGTGACGCGGCGCACTCGCAATTCACATTGACATTACCGATCTTTGGAGACAGTATCGTGCCACCGCATCACATTTTTTGGATTGACCTGCACGAGCAACATATGTCCACCCATGCCTTGCAACGCCAACGGCGCAGGTACGTCGCGAATCACTACGGGGTTTTTCGCTCCCTGAATCCATCCAATTCAACGTCAGGGTCCTGCATCTACACAAGCTGGCGGAGGAACTTCTCGTAGTCGATCGACATGGTGGACGGACGTCGCAAGGCAAGGCAGGGCAGGGCTGGAGGATGTGCATGATCCACGAAGCGAGGTGCTTGGTCAAGCGGTGGACGCGGATCGTCGCGCAGGCTTTGATGCCCCTCGGAGTCCGTGGCATAATATGGCTGCGACGCGGAACAGAATCCGCCCTCATACGTCTGACAGGATATGACGAACGCAGGGATGCCTTGCGGGCGTTTGGGTGTGTGGAGGTTCAAGAGGTAGGGGGCAACAAACGTACAATATGTTCCCCTGCATACAGTTGGATAGCACTGTAAGATGTGCGACATGCATGGCGAGACATACCTCTGCATCTTTGGCATCCAGAACCTCAGGCTGTTTGAGCGACGTGGAAAAGGAGTACATTTTCTTCCCGTGGTGGCACGAAACCGCATTAAAGATCAGGGATGCAACGTAAATAAACCCGTCGATCTGGTCCAAACCCCCCTCCGGTCCTGGTCGACCAACGATCGCGAGCGTGTAGCCAGACGCACTGGTGGAGAGGAGATATGGCGCCAGTGTCCTGGACCACCGCTAGAGCCACCCTTTGAATACGCAAGAATCTTGTCGGTTACCCTGGATAAGAGCCATGCATGGTAAAAGGAAGAAAGTGATGGACAAAGCCCAACGTGCTCGCTATCAGGACCAAAGGGGACACGCGGAGCTTTGGACGGTCCAGCACAAGAGCTACGCAGCCTACGCTGGCTTGCATCTTACACAAATGGTGTAGCACAGTGGGGAGTCTTGGACATGGGCTTGGACGGACGTGCACCGTGGCGATACAGGGTCGCCAGAGTACATGTCGAAACATTGACAAGCGAAGGGTGTCCGACGGGCGTGTTCAGAGGCATATTGATAACAGCTCACGACACGAACGATTAGCCCTTTGGCATGGTAAAAAGGTCGACAAGGGCCCACCTGAGGGTCTCCAGCACCTCCAGAACCAGTATGAGTCGAATCCATCGACCCCGTTCGCCCTTTCGATCTTACGCACATCTACGTCGGACCCGTAGAATGCAAAAACAAAGAATGTACTTTGCCGGGCGAATCCTGCCTCGACCTCCACTTACGCTCGTATGCTTCATCAAATTCGTGTGCAAATTCTCCAACGAGAGCAAAACCACGCGCATCATTTCTGGTTTTCGATAGATCTGACTGTTCTCGAGGGAGAAAGTTTCTCCGAGAGGAAAGAACATGTTAGATGCGCTGTGCAAGGCAGGAAGGATTGATGAAGTATGAGCAAGGCGAACGTGGTCTTGTCATACTCCGGCACAAGTTTGTCGTCGACTGGGCTGACGGAACGGAAGTAAGAATCTCGTCATAGCGGTGAAGCGAGGTGCTAGAATAATACGCAAGACCTTGTGCAGTGACGATTGCCACCCAGCTGGTTCTGGACGGGTTTCACCGTACAGCAAGGAGCCCGTCCGAGTTGTATTGGAGAGAGAAAGATTAGGTCTCGTTGAGAGAGTTTTGTAGAGCAACTTGAGGTATGCTAGTGCTTGTCCGAAATCTAGCAATGGTCCAACCCAACTTTGAAAGCCTCCAAGCTTGACTGCTCTGATGATGACCGAACCACGGCGATCAGCCAACGATCAGTACCCCACCGAGACTTCCGACCTCCAGGCGGAAACGGAGTCGGTTCTCCTCAAGCATCTTCCCTTTGATCCAGAGTCCCCGCCACCCCTCCAACGCCAGCAACATCTCCAGTTTCTCGCTCGAGCCCTCGTCCAAGGCTTCCCATCGCGCTACATCAGTCAAGATGCGAGTCAGCCATGGCTCTTGTATTGGACCGTTCAGAGTTTCTGCGTGTTGGGCGTCGCCTTTGATCCCGATAGCAAGCAACGGTGGGCATCATCCGTCATTTCTTCCCTTCACAGTGTATTTCACGGCCCCGACTTCTTGTCTCTCATTCAGGGCAATCGACAAGATTCTTGCGTGGCAGCATCCAAAGGGTGGCTTCGGCGGTGGGCCAGGACAGGCCCCGCATCTACTCCCCACCTATGCGTCTGTCTGCACGCTCGCGATCGTTGGTCGACCAGGACCGAGAGGGGGTTGGGATCAGATTGACAAGTGCGTTCACGTTGGATCATTCATGTCTAACGCCCACAATGTTGGTTGCGCGCCACCACAGGAAGAAACTCTACAACTTTTTCCTGTCGCTCAAACAACCCGATGGGTCTTTTCTGGTTGCGGAAGACGCAGAGGTGGACGTCCGGTAGGTCCCGCTACGCTTGTCCCGTATCTCATAGTACTAACCGAT
Organism: Royoungia palumana; assembly: GCA_038089855.1. Taxonomy (NCBI): domain Eukaryota; kingdom Fungi; phylum Basidiomycota; class Agaricomycetes; order Boletales; family Boletaceae; genus Royoungia; species Royoungia palumana. The sequence goes on from JBBPLQ010000269.1 coordinate 28,156, forward strand.
CATACGCAAGGGGAACTTACTGTTTACTTGTCGTCGCCTACCTCCTGAACCTCCTCACACCCGAACTCCTGGAAGGAATACCTGCATTCATCGTGTCCTGCCAGACATACGAAGGCGGATTCTGTTCCGCATCGCAGCCATACTACGCCGCACACCCCGAGGGGCATCAAATCCTTCTCGACGACCCGCGTCCACCGCTCGGCGAAGCACACGGGGGATACACATTTTGCGCTCTCGCTTCGTGGATCATGCTCCAGCCCTACCTTGCGATGTCGGAAGTTCCGTCTACTCCATCGATCGACTACAAGAAGTTGCTCCGCTGGCTCGTGCATATGCAGGGCTCCGATATCGAATTGGGTGGGTTCAGAGGGCGGACGAACAAGCTCGTGGATGGCTGTTATTCGTGGTGGGTCGCGGGGTGTTTTGCGTTGTTGGCATCGCAAGGCGTGGGCGGACAGGCGGATGGTTTTGCTACCTCACGGACGGCACCATCAACAACGCCTTCCTCCGGGGATGCCGGGGAGTGGGACGATGTCGACAGTAAGTCCCGTGCTTTGGTTATCTATGACAGAGCACTGACCGAGCCACACGCGTAGTCGTAGAAGCGGTGTGGAACAAGCCCGCGTTACAGCGATACATTCTATGCGCGGCACAGCACCCTGCCGCGGGTCTGCGTGACAAACCACCCAAGTACGCCCCATGGGTCTATCGAAGCTATATGCGCTCACTGACTACTGCACAGGAGTCCGGACGCGTACCACACGTTATATTGTCTCGCTGGGCTCTCGGCTGCCCAGCACTGTGTGAATCCGCTGCCGGATCGAAGGACACAGGTGGCCGCGGCGTGGCAAGCAAGTGCGGGTGCGTCACGATGCGAGTGTGTTTAGATACAGGTTCGCTCAGTAACAGCAGATTCGCCGATTGAACGGCTCCGTCGAGCTTCCTTTGCGGACGCACTGGCGTGGACGGAAGAGGAATGGGCGGCGAATGTCCTCGGAGGCTCGGTAAACCGGGTGGTAAGTTTGTCTCGGTATCAGACTGTCGTTCAAGTTGGCTTACATGCTTACTAGAACGCGACGCACCCCGTATTCAATCTGACGATCACCCATACACAGAGCATGATGTCGTACTTTTACAACCAGACCATCCCGAAACGTAACTAACAGATGGCGATATGATGCATATCATTGATATCAACGCACTTCCCCCATGTCGGTGATTTCGAATGGATATTCCCCCTTATCCGCCTCCTGCCAAGCACCTTGTCAGCGAACTGAGGACGGAGTTCATGGGCATGAACTGAGATAACTAGATACTGATCGTATCGTTCTTGGCTCGTGGCGTTGCCGTTGCAGCCCGCTTGCATATATCCAGGATCTGTCCAATGACGGCCAGACAGCGGATGCTTTAGAACTCGAGTGAGGCTTCCAAAACACGAATCGAATCAAGTGGTGATATCCAGTTGCGATCCTCGTGCCAGTGATACTCTCTTAAATGCTAAGATCGGTACCTGACAGTGCGGGCCGCTTGCAGTTCACCGTAACCAATCCTTCGATTTGAGGTCACGACGTTGATGACTCTCACTTTACTGCAGATGCTTCCGGCTGTCAAATCTTGTCTGCAGTACCTCCGATTTCCGCATGTTGGCGATGATGCTGCTGCACCTTTTAGAGTCTTAGTTCATGTGAGTTGCGTCGAACTGCTTCCGACTCCCGCCGGGGATGGTTTCGACTTGTCATATGTTGACAGTCTGTTCAAGTTATGCTACTCCACTCATGCTGCCATAAGCAAGCTTGATCCGCCGAACAATAAATGTGTGTGTCTTCCTTCAAACACGCCTTTGCCAGTTGCAACTCTCCTTCACCTTTCAGTGCCATCGGCATGACCAAATCTTTCAATCTCTTGCTTGGCCTTGTGGCGACGATGGCACTTCAACTTCAATGCCAGGCTCTGGAAACTGACATTCCAGCGGCCCAATCTCCATTAAGGAACCCACCAGTTGGACTGTCGAATGGGACAGATGTGTGACGTCAAATGGTGGGTCAACGTATTATTGCATCGCCCAATTTAAACCATCTGCTTTACAGGGATATAAAACAAATGCTTCCCTTGCATGTCGTACACCTGGTAAAATGCTCGATGTGGCTCGGCTGAGAAGATCCTGACGATCATTTTTTTTTTTTTTTTTTTTTTTTTTTTTAGAGACCTCGTTTATTGTCCTTTGGGGCGTTGCCCCTTGGTAGACATTTACATTCGGTAGTTTACGCTCTGTTTGCCTCGACTTCTTTTCATCACCTTACGATATCTTTATGAATGTGCTGGTTCTACTTGGTAGATGGGCAAGATGGTCCGCACGAGACCGGTGTGAGCGTGCTGTATGACGCCGGATGCACTTTTTGGGTTTCCGTTAGGATCTATCTCCTGTCGTTGCGGTTGGCGTGGTTTGGGGGCGGGGTTAAGTCTCCGTGAGTCTTTTTTAGTCTCTGCGTGGCGTGTATGTACTTTAGCGTTTCTGAGATGCACGATGCGTCACTTAGCAAATTTTGTAGGTTTGAGGCTTTTCGTCCGAGCTTCAGTCTCAGTTTGTGCCTCGCGGCTTTGTAGGCCGGGCATTCCTGCATGAAGTGTATCACCGTCTCCACTCTCCGGTTACAGTTGGGGCAGTTGGGGGTTTCGGATTTTGCGATGCGGTGGAGGTGTTTGTTGAGTCCGACATGGCCGGTACGGAGTTGGAAGATGATGGAGGCGTGGCGCTTGGGGAGATCTTCTACTAGTTTTAGGAACGATCCGGATGGCATGGTGGGGTCGATTTTTTGGATGAGGCCCTTCCGAGGCGATTTTTGCAGTATGTTACGGCTGAGGGTTTTTGTTTCCTCGTTGAAGGCCTGTTTGCGTGCCTGACGATCATGAAACCCTCTACAGTAGGTCTCTCACACGAGGTCGCTCAGCACGCTTGGCCGTTAAGCAGGCATGTAGAACTAGATATAATAACCGCCCCACCCGGGGTGCCTGCTTCACTTGCTGGTACCCACGTAAAAATCCCCAAGGACGCTTTCCATCCCTCTCCATTCTACATCGCAAGTGAGTCTACGCATCCCAACAAGGGTCGTCACCCTCCCTGACTTTCGTTGCGAGTGCAATGTGGTTGTAATTCGCAGGAAGCTAGGAGTGCTGCATTCTATCTGATTTGAAAACGAGACCACACATCTGCGATTTGTGAACGACGCTCTTTCTTGTAACTCGTATGTACCTCGGTGTTTGCATCATGCCACACGCTCGCAGCTGTGCGCGTTCGTCTGATTTACGCCAGTGATACGATAAGAACGGGCGCAGGAAAGGAGAGGTACTTGCTCGTAGTCAACCAGGTCTGTACGTGTAGTCCGTCGCTCTCTCCACTGAATGAAGGCGCCTTTGGGTTCTCAGCGATAAGAACAATCGAATTCGATCCTAGGTATGATGTTTGCTCCAACTTGAGTGATGCGACTCGGATCCTAGAGTGAGTCTGACAGAGGGGTTCTGTGGAGTCGTTAACGACTGCAGGCGACAGGCAGGAGAATGGTGAATGACCAAGTCAATTCTATGACAACGTCTTGTGAGAATCACAAGATAGGGCTGCAGGTTAGTGCTCCCACACCCTGGCATGTGTGTTTGACACCCAGCTGGTGATGCTTTATGGACTGGAGTCATTGGATGATCTGGTGGTGAGAAGCCCCTTGATGCTGGAGACTGGGTGTTGTTTAGAACTGGAGTGGGATGAACACCTGCAGGTGAAAGATCCCAATTCAATGATGAATCGATTGGATATAGATGATCTGTCTGTCAAATATCTAGTGGTATTTCTTATTCTGATATTCTTATCCTGATACCACTGATATCATATTATTCATTTTCATATTGGATAATCATTCGCTATTCATACGTCATACTATGAGTCACCTCATATGACTCACTTACCGATTCAATCGGATACTACTAATCATGTATGACAGATAATGCGATTTCATCGCATATTCTTCTT
>JBBPLQ010000270.1:0-32162 GCA_038089855.1 Royoungia palumana
TTGTAGCTATGAGTTTGTACATTGTTTGTTCCCACTACCACTAAGCGAGATTCCCACGGGTGATTGCAGTGCGCTTCGCGCACTGCATTAGGGTTAGTTATTGGAACAGTTTTGTTGCCCACTGTACATTCTTTGCATTGCCAGGTTGGCAATGCAACCGCCAGGCGAGGTTGAGGCAACGGGTGAAAGGCAACTTATGGTAACCAGCAGTGCGCAGATATTAGCAGACAAATATTGGTAAATACATAAGGTAACATGCTAGATCGGATAGGATCATATCCACTTTTCACTGGGGATCATTGGTGTCAGGGATGTAGATGCGATCATCTAGTCAGAGGAAGCTGTCGGAGTCGACAGACCAGCAAGAGTCGGAGGGTTCGGAGTTGGACATGTGTGTGGAGGTGATAGGATCAGAGGGGAGTGTGGAAAGGATGTTATTGTGAAGGGATTCCACATCAAACATAGTGCTTGTGCGGAGGACGGGACCGGCAAGGCAGGTAGCTAGTAGGGAGGACGCGAGCTGTTCTTGGGTGAAGACCAGTTGGAGGTTGTGTGGATTGACACAAGCGTAGTCCCTATCCCCCTCTTTGGGATAGATGTCCCATCGTCAAGTTAGGGCATCGGGCTTTCCACCAAGGTGTCTGGGACGGAATCGGAGCATGAGATTGAACTGGCAGAGGAATTCCAACCAGTGGGCTTGCCGATGGGAAAGGAGGCAAGTGGAAGTAAAATACTCCAGGTTCTTATGGTCCATGGCGACATCGATTGGAGTCACAGAGCCCTCAAGATAATGCTGCCAGGTCTGGAAGGACTTGTGGACAGTGAGAAGTTCCTTGTCATGGGTGTCATAGTTGAGCTTGTGAGAGTGGAGGGTTCAGGAATAGAAAGTGATGAGGTGGACCTCGCCATTGGAGCACCAGATGGAGAGGATTCTGGCCATGGCATAGTTGGAGGCGTCAGTTTCTATAATGAGCAGAGCATCAGGGACCCAATGAGTCAGGATCAGAGTGGAGGTAAAAGTGTCCTTGAGGCACTGGAAGGCAGAGCAACAGTCATTGGAGAAGTTCCATGGAGCACCCTTGTGGATGAGGCAGGTCAGCGGAACGATGATATCAGAGTAGTTGTGGATAAAACAATGGTAGAAATTAGCAAAGCTGAGGAAGGACTGAATGTCCTTGACTTTATGGGGCTCAGGCCATTCTCGGATAGCTTTGACTTTTTCCTCGGACATGGTAAGTCCGGTGGGAGAGAGGAAATAGCCGAGGTATTCTGTAGAGTCAGTATGAAACTCACATTTCTCAGGCTTTGCATATAAACCATGTTTCTGGAGTCGTTGGAGGACCTCACGGACGTATCTTTGGAGTAGATAAGGGTGTCGTCTAAATAGATGATGACACAGACATCGAGGAGATCAGCGAAGATGGTATTTATGAACTGCTGGAATGCTGCAGGGGTGTTTGTGAGACCGAACGGCATGACAAGCCATTCATAGGAGGTGTAGTGCGTGCAGAAGGATGTTTTCCATTTGTTGCCCTCTGCAATGCAGACCAAGTGGTATGCATGTTGGAGGTCGATCTTCATATAGATTTTGGCACGGCTAGGGGCATCCAGGAGGTCGTTGATGTGGGGGAGCAGGTAGCAGTCTTTCTTTGTGATTTTGTTAAGGCCTTGGAAGTCGATGCAAAGGCAGAGTGAACCATCCTTTTTGCGGATGAAGAGTACCAGAGCGGTGTGAGCAAAGGAAGACGGACGGATAAATCTGTAGGAGAGGTGCTCATTGAGGAACATGCGGAGAGACTCAAGCTCAGAGGCAAAGAGGGAATAGGTGGTGCCCAAGGGAGGAGAGGCTCCTTCTTCCAAATTAATCTTCAGATCGTGTTTGTGGTGTGGAGCAAGCTTGGATGCCTTGCTCTTACTGAACACATCTGCGAAATTGTGATATTCCAGAGGAACTCCAGAGAGGTTGATTTGCTCAGGGGCATTGGAAGAGGTGGAAGTAGAGCGGAGGTTGCTCTCCTGGGGGTGGAGTTGCAGGCTGAACTCCACAGAGCCATCTAGGCGGCATGCCAGAGTGAAAGTGGGAGTGCTAATAATCACGATAGGCAGAGCCTTATGGTTGGAGAAATGTGGTGAATCAGATGGTGTGGAGTCAACCGGAGGAGATGAGTCCTGCGGCTGCGGAGATGAGCTCGGAGGGGCTGGCATGGGGCACTCAGGTGATTGGAATGTGACACTGCTCGAAACCCAATCAATCGATGGATTGTAGCGGGTGAGCCAGTTATGTCCTAGAACAAGTGAGCAAGAACCATCCAGCGGAGTGACATAAAACATCATCAGAGTGATATCACTGGTTGGGAATTGGACAGAGAGGTCGAGGGCTTGAGTGATAGTTGAGTCTGATGTTCCATTGAAGAGTTGGAGAAGGATCGGGGAAACGGAGTACATTGAAAGATTATTTTTATTCACAAAAGTGGTATCTATGAAACAATCAGAGGAGCCGGAGTCGATCAATGCAAGGAAAGAAGGTATATTATAAGAGACTAGAGAGACGAACAGCATAAGGGATTTCAGATCTAAGAGAGCGGATGTGTTGAGTTGGAGCTCCTTGAGTGCACGGGCAGAGTCAACACAACCTTCAGTCCATGCAGAGTCTGAGAGGTTGAGGACTATTTTTTTGTCTCTGAGGAGATCTCGGACTGGTTTAGATTCTGGAGCAGCAGTTTTAGTTGCACAGGCTTTGGAGGCATGGGAGATGGACTTCAGGCAATCCTTGGCCATATGGCTGGCTTGACCACAGAACATGCAAAGCTTATTGTTGAAGTGATGCTTGCGGTCAGTGGCAGTGAGTTTGCCGTCCTTCCCAAACTTCAGAGTGAGATGTGTGGACTTTGGTGCAGAGGAGAAAGTGGTGGCTTTGCCCTTGGACTCTTTCGAATCCTTGGAGCCACCGGAATGATTGCCGGAGTGATGTGCAGAGTGGGATGTGGATGCAGAGTGTTTGTTGGATGCGGACTTGGATGAGGACAGGTTGGTGGATGGCTTTGCTTGTTGGTACATCTCCGACTTGCATTCCCAATAGTGCGCATCAATGGCCTAGGTGAGTTGTCGGAGTTTGACAAGGGTGGGTTTCCCAATGTGGAGACCTCGTCTTTGATGTGGTTGGGGAGTCCATTGTAGAAGTGGTGATGGAGAGCTCCTTCTCTGTAACCTCGGACTTGGGACGTGATGCGGTTGAACTCGACAACATACTTGTTGATGTGCTGGCCATCCTTCATGCTGAGGTGATCCAGCTGGTGTTCCACATCTCCGACTGGGTTGTGCAGACCGAAATTGGTCTGGAGTTCTAAGATGAACTCCTTGAAATTGTCCATCCAGATTGGACAGAGCGAGGGATCTTCCATCTGGAGGAGGTCTGGTTTGAACCATTTCAGGGCCATACCTTTAAGGTAGGACTGCGCGAAGGTAACTTTGGCACAGTCCATGGCAAAGGCCTTAGGATGATCTTGGAAGTTGAGTTTGCACTGGACCAAGAATATGCAGAGTTTACAGGGGTCCATCCCATCAAACTGATCCAGTTCTTGGACCTTGGTGCACAGTGGGGATTTGGAGGTCAGACGATGAGAGGAGGAACAAGCGAGCTGGCTGATGGCACTAGCCAGCTGGGCAAGCATATCCTGGGGAATCTGCTCATTCTCAGAGTCGGAGGAAAAGGGGTTGGAGTTGTTGGGGGTATGGGGTTCGTTGTCGGATAGGTCATTTCCAAAGAACCTGAAGCCATTGTTGGGTCATCTCCTGGTGAGCTAGGATTGTGATTAGCAGGTTTGTCATCTCCCGGAGGAAACGGAACTTGGGGGTTGTTGAACAGAGTTTTGAATGAGGAGTGACGGGACGACCTGGGGTCTTCTTCTTCGAATTCCTCAATATGTGCCCCTGGAGTTGGGGACAGAGGCAGGAGTTGAGAAGTGGACACAGACAGAGCAGGAGTGCATTGCACGGAGAAGCTGTGGAATTGGCTGACAAGGTTGGGCCCACATTGGCTGCTTCTGTAAGCGGACAGAGGGTTGAAATGAGGAGATGAGGGCAGATTGCCGGCGCTGGTAGTGCAGGCACAGGATCTGGTAACACAAGTAGCCATAGTTAGGACGTCAGACAAGGTAGAGTTCGAATATACTGATAAGACTGGGTCAACTCTGGTCAACTCTGGTGACTCCAGAGTTATGCATGCGGGTAGGACCTTGGCTTCCGCAACTTGGAGCGGTGCACTGTGCCCTTGCCTGGGTCTCAGAGGTGGTCTGGATTTCAGAGGAACAGAGGTTCGGACTTAGACATTGACTAGCAACGAAGTTGAGTCAGAGTAGATGAGTGAGGCTCGAGTTGGAGGTCAGAGAAGGAGTTGAATCTAAGTTGATATTCGAACTGAAGAGTTATGATGAATACATGCAGGTTTATATATGGAGTAGGACTCGAAGTCTATAGGACAAGAATGGAGGAGGTCATAACAAAGACAGGACGGTAAGGTTTGGAAGGGTCAATGGAGTTGGAGAATGGACCTAAGTAACGGAATGGCAGAATGAAGGGTTGTGCACTCAAGCGAGTCACAGAGATGAAGGTAACTAGGGTCTAAATCAAATACAGGGTGAATCGTATATAGGAACAGAGAATGGAGAAGCAGAGTGCAAGTCCGAGAGTCGGAATTGCATACTTAATGAAATGTCAGTTGAAACCCACGGAGTTACATCTGGAGTTACGTCGGAGATCAGACTTGTGGACTGGGATATGACAATATAACTTCTTGACAGCTGTAACAAAATCGGCCCAGTTGGGCAGGTTAGCAACAGCTTCATCGAGGAGCTCCCACCCAGCGGACTCTTCTAAGTCCACATACCGGATGGCAGCACAAATCTTCAGTGCTTCGGTGATACTTGTGGCAGTGCCGAGATTGTCTACATCCTCTAGGAATCTAGGAAGAGAGGATGGGTTCTTTCTGTTGAACTTAGGGGCGTTTTGGGTACCCTGGAGCGGCATCTGGATGTTGGCCATTGGTACTGGGGGAGTGGGCAGAACGAGTTGGATGGGTTGAACAGGTTGAACGGGTGGAAAAGGTGAAGTGGGCGGAACAGGTGGAGTCGGTTGGCTGGGTGATGCTGGGGGTGATGGAGACTTGTCTGAAGCGTTTCCAGACAGTGAGGAGCAGGATTGTTGGTATAGACTATAATAGTCCAGAGGGACAAAGGACATTCAGGACAGGTTAAAAAGATATGAAAGTGAAGTGGAGGATGATGTGGAGAGCAGGGTGAGTGGTGACAGCGGTGTACACGGTGACAGTGGACGAATTGGGAATGGAGGGGATGAAAAATCCAAAGATCCTCCCCGACTCCTCCAAGGAGTTGAGTGTATAAATGCTCCTGGTACTTGTTCACTAAGACTACCCTCTTTGGCTAAAATTTCACTCCTTAAGGGATGATCATCCCCTGAAACTCTAAAACGGTGGAAAGATTCCGGAGGCTGTGGGGAGTTGGCCAATAGATTTAAAGATTTCGGGCTGGTCAGCCAGATCGCCAACCAATTGGATTGAGGTACTTGTTTGGAAGGTGGATCAAATTCTGTTTTTGATGGTGGAAAGCCTTTGAAAAAGAAACTTTCAGGGAGGGAGAAATAAAGGCATTTGTTGTCAGGAAAAGCAGGTAGGAAAAAACTATTCTCCAAGAGGTTGAGATTCTGGAATTCTGCCAGTAAATTTTCTATTTCTAAACAATGAGGAGTCGGTTGGAGACTTCATCTGGAACCCATGTGAGAGTCCCTTGTGGTGGGCTCCAGTTGAAAAGACCAAAAGGTGGGTGAGTGGACTTGTAAGGTATTTGAAACAACTCTAGAAAGAGAGCAAGTTGTGATGGCATAAGTGTTTTGAATAGGATAGAAAGAGTGATTACGATGTCTGAGAGCTAAGCGAAGGAGCCATGGACCAACTGTTTTCCTAACGACCCTTGTTTGACTAGAGGTGTTGCTTTATGGAGGGAAGATCAAGTTGATAAAACTAAAGAATGTGGTGCTACTACAGCAAGCTTATATACTATTCTATGTATGTTATGTAAGCAAGTGTGATTGGATGATAAGGAATGGTATGATGTCTAGCATCTAATTAATGATTGGTCGATAAGGAATGACTGTGAGTGAGTCATAGATAAGGCACTGCCTTGAGAATGGAAGAGAAGCATTGAGCTTCTATGGAATGGAAGTGCATAGGATCATATCCGATTGGTTCCCTATTAATATGGTGCTTATATTGTGGCAGCCAATAGGAATCGGTTCCGAGCATAGGTTTGGCATGAGGCGTCTATATTTAGAATGTGTAGTGAATGTAGGGGGAATGACATAGCATTCTTTGGGCTCGAAGACTACATCATAAGTTAGTTGTGGATTCATAGGCATGAAGACAGGGTTTGCATTGAGGGTTTAGGAGCGTTTGTAACAGTATTCCTACCTTTGAATCCTGGCCACCTGGAAGTGTCTGATAGTAGGAGGAGGCAAATATGTTCTCCCCAAAGAGACTCTAGTGTCTGGGTTAAGTCCTGAATGAATTCCAAGCACTGACTGACCAGTCCGAGGCAAGTCCAAGCAATAAAACAAGGCTGGTCCAGGGCCGGTCAATAAGAGAGATGATGTCTGACTGGTGGTTTGGTCGGGAAAGACAGTAAAGATGATTGGAAACAATGGGAGACAATAGATGATGGTGGAAACAATGATGGGGAATGGCCCTGACAATGTATGATGTGAGCTCAACAGGAACTATCATTTTTGGAAGGTAGGTACATGATTTTATAAGTCCAGGTATGCCTGGACAGAAACTAAGTACTGGAAATGATTCTAAACGTACAGAATAGAATGTAAGAAGGGACAGGATCGCATGAAAACCAACCCTTGAAGGATGGCATGCCCGAGTCCCATTACAGGTCCAATAAGACTGATCACTTGGGGTATCGGGACCTAAGAAACAAAAGTACCATAATGTGAAGGGAAACATACCAGGAACATACAGATATCTGTAACTCGAAATGAACCAAAGTGTATATGACCTGACAATAAGTAGCAAAGTATTCTGGAGCGATACAAGATGAGTCTGACCAGTCCATTGGTAGTCCAGGCAGCCTGGGCATCTGGACTATTGACTGGTCCTTTGTAAACCGACCGGAAGTCTTGGAAATGGAAGGAAATAGCTATGAAAGGATGTTCCGACACGTAGCACATGTATGGGACTGAGATATACATGTAGAGGTGTACCAATCTCTACACCGGTTGGTTTCCAGACAGCCCCACAACTCTTTACCATGCTGCAACTGATCTTGAGTTGGTTGCATCTGACACATGTGGCCCTGGTGCCTTTTGTGCATTAGGCAGCCTGCCTGGCATTGATGCAGTTAGTGCACAGTTCTCTTTCTTCCCAGACACATGAAGCCTTCTTGGGAGGGATTGATGCCTCAATCTCAGATTTGTCATTGTCTTCATTAGGTTGGCCATGCTTGAACAGAATATTAGTCCATTTCTATGATAGTACTGATTCACTTACCTTTATTCCAGACAATGATAGAGACACCATGTTCTCCAATGCTGTGTGGACCTTGGTCGCAGTGACTCTGGGCAAGATGGCCAACTCCACCTCCATTGCCAAGTCTTGCATGTTTGGTACCTTGACTTCTAGCCCATTGTGTACAACAGCCTTGAATTGTTCAGTCCACTCCACACAGATCTTTTCCCCTTCTATGATCTTCTTCTCAACATCTTCATCAAGCTCAGTGTCCAGGCTGACCCCATCCACCTTTTCATGAACTGTCTCCCGCTTGTCCTACATGTGTTACCCGAGCTGACTCAGAGATCATGGGATTACTTACCATTGTGTCCCCAAATGTCTGTACCCATGTCCTCATGTCCTCCTCTAATTGGGCCTCAGTAAGCAGCCCCAGCCTCTTTGAGGGTATGGTATTTGTTGAGTTGTGATTGGAATTGAGGGGGGGCCATGGTTTGAATAGATGATGGAAGTTAGGAAGAAAGAGAGGAAAGACTGCCAGCTGACACTTTATGCCACACACCACAAAATGTCCGACCACCACTTCCCATGATCACGTGACCTGACTGGGGACAGTCAGAAGCTAAGTCCCCCCACAGATGTAGAGATTGGTATGCCTCTACATGTACATATATCTTGGTCCCATATGTATGCTACTTGTTGGATTACCTTTATTTAGCTATTCCTTTTTGTTTCTGAGACTTCCAGTTGGTTTCCAAAGGACCAGTTGACATTCCAGACACCCGGGCTGCCTGGACTACCAACAGACCGGCTGGACTTACCTTGTATCATTCTGGACTTCACTTCTATTGATCCCCAAGTCATATGCTTTCACCATACTTTCCTTATACAGATATCAGTTTGTTTCTGGTATGTTTTCCCTTATCTTACAATACTTTCATTCCTTAGGTCTTGATACCCTGAGTAATCAGTCTTATCAAACCTGAGATGGGACTTGTTACGACTCCTTTTTTCTTTCTACATAGGTATTAGTCTGATCTGTGGCCACCCACTCTCTTTCCATCAAGGATGGTTGACTTCTTTCTCTCCTTAAAATTTTCACTTCTGAGGATTTCCCTTTTAGGAAACCCAACATCGGAACACCTAGTCCCGGATCCATAGTATACCTACTGCGCTGCAGCTAAGGATCTCAGCTGTCTACAGTCTTCCACTTCCCTGCCTGTTACCTTTCTTGCATCATGGTGTTCCTTTCCTCTTTCTCCATCATTCCTAGGAACTCCATTCTATTCCTTTTGAGATCATTTCTCCTCTCCTCGTCTTCTTTCATTCCCTGAGGCCCTGGAGGGTGTCCCACTCCGCTGACCTAACTCAGCCCTCTTAGTACCGTATATAAGCTGTAGAATACATGCCTGTGTTCCTCAGCTTAGTTCTATTCAATTTACTGTGCTCAACCACTGTCACCCTCTGAACTCTCCCATTCTCTGGAGAGCCCTCCCTTGAACCCTTCGAACCCCTACAATGTGCTAGGGACCCCCTTGGAACTCTTGAAACTCCTCTAGCAGGGATATCCTATCTTTGAACCCTTGACTCCCACTGTCCAGAAGAAGCCCCTATTTTCGGAACCTCTGGAACCCCTATTTTGGAATGTCGGAACCCCAGACTCATCAAAAACCTTGACCTCCTGCTACTCAGCAGAAGCCCCTATCTTCAGAACCTTCGGAACCCCTATCTCAGAATATCGGAACCCTTGAGCCACTGAGTCAACGCCAATCTCTACCCGGGGTTGTCATAACAGGACTTGGATGTGCCACCCTTCAAGGGTTGGTTTTCATGTGATCCTGTCCCTTTTGCCTTTTCATTCCATATGTTAGGTTTCATTTCTGGTACTTAGTTTCCATCTGGACATGTCCAGATCTATAAAATCATGTATCTAGCTTCTGGAAATGATGTCACAACTTTTCTGGAGCCATGCTTAGTCATGAGCATGCATTATAAGGTGCCATTTCCCAGGTACCATTTTAAGGCATTATAATGGAATATGATGTTCATGATCATGTCATGACAACTGGCCTCATGTCATGATTATGGGCTCGGTAATCTTACTCTGCTTGCTGATAAGATGCACATGACATTTCTACAGCCTATCATGCCTGATAATGGACCTACATCTCATTCTATTGGCTGTCCATCCATCATACTTAATTGGGAAGTTGAAAATGACATATAATTAATATTTATTGCATTTGCATTATATTGACAGAGATCCAATTTCAATTGTAGCAATAATAGTCCCATCATAATCCTGCTGATACAGCAGCCAGTGCCTCGGTACTGACAATATACCAATATAGCACCCATGAAGTGCAACTGCAGAATGTGAGGACTCAGAGACAAAATCAAAACACAACATCGAAGTACCCACCACTGGTGATGTAGAGATTGGTATGCCTCTACATGTATATCTCGGTCCCATGCATGTGCTACTTGTTGGGACATCCGTCCATAGCTTTTCCCTTCCATTTCTGAGACTTCCGGTTGGTTTCCGAAGGACCGGTCGACAGTCTGGATGCCCAGGCTTCCCAGACTACCAACGGACCGGCCAGACTCTACTTGTGTCGCTCCGGAAATACTTTACTACTGATTGTTGGGTCGTATACGTTTCAGTCCATTTCTAGTTACAGATATCCGTGTGTTTCCGGTATGTTTTCTTTCACATTATGATACTTTTGGTTCTTAGGTCCCGATACCCCGAGTGATCAGTCGTATCGGACCTGTAACGGGACTCAGGCATGCCATCCTTCAAGGGTTGGTTTTCATGCGATCCTGTCCCTTCTTACATTCCATTCCATACATTTAGCATCATTTCCAGTACTTAGTTTCCGTCCGGGCATACCCGGACTTATAAAATCATGTACCTACCTTCTGGAAATGATAGTTCCCATGGAGCTCACATCGTACATTGTCGGGGCCATTCCCCATCATCATCTCCATCATCATCTGTTGTCCCCCGTCGTTCCCAATTGTCTTTACTGCCTCTCCCAACCGAACTGCTGGTCGGACATTGTCTTTCTCATCAATCAGCCTCGGACCAGCCTTGTTTTGTCACCCGGACTTGCCTCGGACTGGTCAGTCAGTGCTTGGACTTTGTTCCAGACTTATCCCAGACATCAGAGTCCCTTTTGGGGCGAACATATTCGCCTCCCCCTACTATCAGACACTTCCCAGTGGCCAGGATTCAAAGGTAGGAATACCTTGCAAGTCCATTCACCTGCATTTTAGTCTTTTCAGTGATAAAGCGGTAGAACTGCAAGTCCCACCCACCATTATCAGAGCGCACGTGAGGGTCTTTTAAGGGACTATCCAGTGTATTGTCGACCCCATGCACCTCAGGTGTATACTTGTAAGCTTGGCCAAGACAATGCCAATGCCTATGCAGAAGTGAAAAGGAGGAAGGTGGAGGCTGGGACAGACAAAGAACAAGAGAAGAGAGGGACCAGGATTGGTGTAGGATTGCAAGCAGTTTCAGCTAATGATGGACATGTTTTAGAGCCTGAGAAGGTGAGCGAAGACAGGAAGAGGGAAGAGGTTACCATTCACACCTTTGAGGTGCCAGTGTTCACTTAGATGGATGGCGAGGACCTAGGTGCAAATCATAAAAGTTGCCAACATACCTCACCAATGATGAGACTACAACATGTGTTGCAATGACGAGCCTGGGTTACAAGACAACATGTTACAGTCAGATAGAGCATAGGCAATCCAAAGCATAACAAACACGTACCCCATCACCATCCAACTGCATGGGATAGCACCATTAGTTGTTGTCCATGGTGTCACTCAGTGGCGTCAACATGGATGTCTGGTGCTCATGAAGTACTGTCAATGTCCAAATCAGTGTGCCTTTGAGCTGTTAAACAATGCAAATCATGCTCACTGAGTGCCAGAGGAGAAACACTTGTAAGATGCTTGCATTGACAATGCAGTCATGCATGTCAGACCAAGCTTGATTTCATCAATGACAATGGAGGGTTGATTCTGAATACCATTGGATATGTTGGTTGACAGTATGACAACATTGAATTCAAACTGTCTGAGTGGTTGAGTATGAAATTATAAGGAAAAAGTGGGTCAAAAGGAGAGAGCAGCTGAAATGCACCCTTGGATACTATTAATACAGTGATGCCATTGTCAATACAAATAAACAATGCTTAGATTATTATAATCCAGGATAAACAGGATATGATATAAAAACATATTGATAATTTGAGTGACTTCAAAGATTAATGATCATAATGAACCTAATTAAATACACAAGAACAGGATTACAGTACTCTAGTATTTCATCTTGTGCCCTTCTTTTCAGCTCTCTGCTCCTTAAATGCACAATCCAGACCACCACAAGCCACAATATGTGTCTTGATTTCAGTCTGTGCAGAGACATACCATGTGTGTGAAATGATCACTTTGGACATGAGGGGATGCAGAGGACTGCAAAGAGGCATCAAGAAGTTGTGGTAAGATATTATTGGCCGGGTTCCAGGTTGTATGCTGTAATGGATTTCATGACAGCATCAGCCTGAGGAATGCAGACGCAACAACAAAGTGTCTACTTACACCTTGTCATGACACACAACCCACATGAGAGCTTGCAGAGGGGCCATAATGAGGATCATAAGAATGCATATCTGGAGAGAACAATGTTGATGTATAAATAAATGGATGTGTCGTGTGAAATGATCATTCAAAGAGAGGATAGAGAGCATCAGCAATAACAGATAAGATAATACTACAAAGTTGAGAGATTATATAGATACTCTTTGATGGCTTACTTAACTGCTAGCGCCACTGGCCACCCTAAGGTCTGCCCACAAACAGAGGACATGCAGCCCTTGTGAATCTTGGCAGTCTTCTGGTCCTGCTTGAATGTAATACACAGGAGCTGGTGGGAATTCAGGGGGGAAACATTATAGAATTGTGGGCAAGTTCTGACATACCTTGCTATAGTAATTGGACATCAGGCTTCTCAAATAAGTTAGGAGTAAATTAATCAGTCAGACCGGCAGTGTTAGAAGAAGGAGCACTGGAAGATTGGAACATCAGGCCCAAAGGATTGGGGTCCTTTCTCAGCTGGAAACATCGACCCTTGGCTGTGTAAGGGTTCTCAGATAGGGGTGGGTGTTGTCCTGAAGGGCAGCCAGAGGGAAAGGATACTGAGATGAGTCCCAGAGCTGTGATACCCATGGAGGGAGTCTGAGAGAAGTCTCTGCAGGAGATATTGAGGTGACACCAAGACTGGGAGAGCTAAGGTAGCCATCAGAAATCTTGGCTGGCGATAGTGATCGAGGAGGGCAGCGAAGTTAGATGGGGAGAAGGAGGCTGCCTGGGGGAAGCCATGGCTGCCATATGAAATGAAGGTGGGAGGGGAGTGGATGTCAGAGTGGGTGGTATGTATGGGTATGGGCGAGGAGGCAGAGGTATCCAAGGAGGAAAGATGGGAGTCATTAAGCCACTGGGAGAGATTAGAGTCTTTGAGATCGAGCATGGGGTGTACATTGTCAAAGGTGGAGAAGGAGTGGGAGTTGAAACAGGTGCTGATGGGAGACACATCAGGGATATCAAAGTTGGATGCGCAACAGGAGGACAGGTTGTTGGAAAGGATGAGGGAGATGGGCTGATCATATGCAGGATCCCATGTGGGGGAGAGCAGGGATGGGCCATCGATGACGATTGGGCCAAAGAGCCCCACTGAGCTGAATCTTGTCTGCAATATGCAGGGCAATCGTCCACACATTCTTCCTCTGTCACCATCTTTGTGATAGAACATCCCACTATCGAATCAATTAACAATTGGAAGTCATTCTGTTTTGGAGGTCAAGGAGTGGTGTTGGAGGTGGAATTTTTTCAGGACGGATGAGGTGTTTGAATGAGATCAGTATCTTCATTTCTGCATGCAACCACCTATTGGATACTACCGAAATATAGTAATTAGGAACCATGGGTTTGAACATTGAGACAGTAATGGTGATGCTGTGCTTGTTACAAATGCTTCAAAGCCCCTATCTTCGACCCCTATGTTCATTCCATTTCCTACATCACATGATCATAAGTCACATGATATCCCATTCTCAATACTCCACATAAAACCACAAAAGTACTCTGTCTCCTTACATGTTTTGCTTATTCCATTCTCCAAAGGCTAGACCTTTGCCTCATGCTAAACCTATGCTCAGAATTCATTTCTATTGGCTGCCACCCTTGCATAGCCAAGCACAGCCCCATAGAACATTCCATATCATTCTAACCAATGGCCTTTCTCCCTCTTATCTCTATAATATCATTGCTTACTGATGCTGTGCATCATACCACCTTCACTAGCCAATCACATTCTTTCATTAGATAGAATATTCTGGAACAACACAAATAGATACAAATATGTGTAGTAGTACATATACCATGCAACGAACACCAAAGAACTCCAGTAAAGTTCTTTTGGTCTTTCGTCTACAAACCAGTTGGGACGACACTCCATTTCACAAATCTTCACTACACAAGTCTCAACCTTTCTAGGCTTGTTTCAGTGCTCATCTTTGGTGTAACATCGACGCAGGATGAACATGTTGTGGAAAAGTATTATCTCACTGTCAATGTCTTCAACGAGAATGAAGAACAACCTTGCACTACCATCATTGATCTTTTCTTCCCAGCTGTCACGTGCCATTCCTCCGACATACTCTGCACTTCCGAGACCCAACTCCAGCACCCTTGCGCACTCTGATACCCCATCCGTAGATCTCTGTCTCTCCGTTTCACTCTGTCTCTCCATTCTCTGTTTAAAGTTTACATTCTATCTCATCATGTATTGCCTCCGTCCTAGTTACCTGCATGTACATTTCTCCGTCGACCCTTCTCTGTTCTCTGTTGACCCTTGTCCATTCTCCGTCTCTGACCCTTACTCCAACCCTTCTGACTCTGGACTTATTCATCTCTGTCCCAGTTATGTTTCCCATCCTCCGTATATAAGTCCGCACCTTGTCGTAGATACTCTAGCTTGAATATTGACTAAGACTTCCCCGGCACTCCTCTCTCATCTCACTCCACTTTGAGTTCACCCTTCAACCCACTCCATCCTCTTCGTCCTCTGAAATCCAGGACCCCCAACAAGGACAGTAAGGGTGCAGCACTCTGCTCTGAGTCGCTGAAGCCAAAGTCCTGAACCCCTCATGCAACTCCGGAGTTGTATCCGGAGTTGACCGGAGTTGTCGCCGGAAATCCTGCATAGCCTTAACACTAGTGGAAATTGGGAATGATAGACAAATCAATTTGCAGGAGGGAATGGGTGGTGGTTGTACCTGTGCTTGCGATCTAATTTCAGTCAAAATGATACCTAAGGAGGAGAGAAGTATGCATACCATAGTTTAGGGAAATTATGGACCAATTGGTGGACAAGGTGCCCTGCATTGGTCATACTGATGAGTTCACCAAGCTCAGGAGGGTTCAAGTCAAAGTATCGGTACCACAGCTAGACCGAGGAAGGTCTATAAGCACCTCCTGAGGGATGATTTTGGTAGACTTATGAATTGCTTCACCTCAGCCTTCTTGCCAGTGATCACTTCTTGCAGTATGCCCTTGAACTGGCGAAGGGGTGTCATTGAGCCCTACCTGAGTTCAACAGTCAGGCATAAGTTAGAATATTGGGACTTACATTTGTCACGCCACCATCTTGTACAATGTGAGGCTCACTTGGGTCAGTATGGCCTGTCTGTATCCGTCTGGCTGACTGTTGGACAAACACCATGTCTCCAACTAATGTGAATCCTAGACTAAACCTTTGCTATAAATTGTAAAGACAAATAACAGCATAATGGAACACACCTTCAAGTTCAAGTGAGAGATATATGCTTGTAGGAGCACATTAATTTTGAGGCAGGCTCATCAATGCTCTCCTTGATGGGAATTGGCACACATTCCAACAGTTTGGCAAGTTCCAATTTCTCTTCTTGTAGTACCTTGAAACAGTACACTAATTAACCAGTTTGATGGCAAACCCACTGCCACTCACAGGAAGTACTTTGAACTTGTTTGAAAGCATGAAATCTGGAACAGTTCCAATATTGACATCATTGGATGCAGTTGTTGGTTATATGTCACCATCAAGTTATGTGTCACATAGTAGTGCAATGTGATATGGCCAGGTTCTGTGCTTTGGAACCAGCCTGAAGCACACTCATACTTGATGAGGTGACACCTCTCGAGGAGAGCTGCCACAGGGTGGACCAGTGTGTGTGTGTGGGTTGACACCACATGCAATCGGAGTACCCGGACGTGTCAATGAGGAAGTTGGGGAAGAGACCCACCAGGTTTGTGGCAGTTCTGTTGAGTTATGTCGACAGAGTGAATCACACATCTGAATCAACTCATCTGAGTCAGAGTCACATGATGAATCCTGAATGTGGTCCAAGTCCAAGATGATTGACATTCAAATGTAACTATTAATATTAATACTACACTGAGACTCAAGGGGTCCTAGGAGATTCTGAATCAGAATGAAGATACTAATAAAGACATTGTTCTTGGACAGTCAACCAACAGATCAGAATTGAAAAGTGAGTGGCATAGCTGCTGTAATATGAATTGGGTACACATTGAAGGCTTACTTCTTGGACTTTGCACAGGAGTGAGTGGTATGCTTCTGAACAAGGGGCTCGGAGTCACTTGCAGAGGGTACAGATGATTCTGGAACAAGGGTGGGCACCAGTGCATGATGCACTGAGGAAACCTGTTGGCTTCCTGACGCAGATGCTACTCTACCATGAGTGGCTTCGGGCCGGGGGTCTGGAGCATTACTAATGCTCATTTGGCCAACTTCAACCTGTAGCCTTGACATGGTTGATGACAGTCTGGCTCCTGGATAATTGTGAATGGCCACCATGGAGTTGGATGTCATGACCTGGAGAGAGTCTGCATGCAATAGGGAGGAAAGTGGAGAGGGACCAGCTTTAACAGGTACTAAGGATGGCGACTCAGGCAGGTGCAGACAGGAAGTTGGTGGGGAAGACAGTGAGTATGTGATAGGATGTGAGTAATCAGAAGGCTGACAGTCTGGCTGGTGAGTCTGAATGGAGCAGATTGGCAAGTGGTTAGCAGAAGAGAGTGAGAGTGCTGAATTAGGTTGTCAGGAGATCGACTCCAATTTATTGGTGTTCAGTGCATTGTCCTCATCAATTGACATCGCAACAGGTGGTTCTGTGCTGTCCAGATTGTCAAGGAAGTCGTCCTCCCAGGTATGAGGAGGGATCCCAGCAGAAGGCACCATCTGCTCTGTGGACAGGTTCCATTTATTCTTGTCTCTGAAAACCTGTGTATTGAAGAACCCCATGGTATCAATAGCCCAGCTGGAGCGCTTAAGTAAATGTTCCAAGTAGAAGTCATAATCCACTTCATAGATAATCTTTGTTTTGCTGCCAACAGATTGAAGTTTGGAGTCTGATGTGAGCAAGTAACAAGCCTTGAAAGGGAATTGGCTATGTCCTTGAAGTTGTATATGATATAAAATCCACTTATGAAAATCACAGCCAATACTATAAGTCCCTCCATCATACTTTGGACACCATGAATTTGGCCTCTCACCTTGGGTCCTCCATGGGCCTTCTCATTGGTGAGTGAAGCCTTGCCAAAGATAAGTAGACAAATAATCTGATGAACAAATTCCAATTCAAAGGCTGCACAGTTAGAGTACAGCAAACTCACATTCATGAGGACAGGACTCCTTAAAAATCCATCAGTCATCATTCAGTCAGGACTCACAAATAGAATGGGAGTGATGCGATGGTACATTCCCTCTTTCATGGACAATTGCTTCATCTCTGCATCCTCTTGCTTATGTGCTGCTGAAGTGAAGATAGTCAGATCTGGAACCTTTAGGTGAGCGAAGATGAGAGCTGATGCTTCCTTAACAGCACAGAGCATATTAGATCTCTCCTGATTTAGGGCACTGGTGAACTGGTTCCAAAGTGATGGTTAGCAATGGTATGAATAAAATAGTGCTGAGCGCACACCACAGAACTGAAGGATTTATAGTCAACCATTTCTTTGTGCAGTGACTGGGGCACAATCCTGAATATTTCAGTAAGGACAGCGTTGCATTTGGCCTCAGGCAAGTCCCAGCAGGCTGTGCTTAAGAGATCAACACCTGGGTCCAGATTGCTCTTGATTGGAAAAAGACTGTCAATAACCCATAGGTGGTAGAGCATAGCAAACTTTTTTGCAGCACACCTGATATCGTCATTTACTGAATCTGTCTTATTAATGACATTCTGGTGCTTCTTTGGAGGCAAGGCAGCATTGAGGGTGTGGAGCTGCTTTGTGGTGATCCTCAGCTTAGCACAAGTTTCCATCAAAGACTTCTGGCACAGCGCAAGCACCTGCCAGGTCAATGAATCTACATCAGCAGCTGACTCCCATCAATAGCAATCACATAGGCTCACCTTGCGTAGGTCAGAGATAGCTGCATCTGCTGGTGGTACACACAAGGCACTCACAATTCCCTCATCATCACTGTCCCCACTTGAATCCTCTGTCTGCAATAAGACTTTCATCAGACTTGGAATCAAACACCTCAACAGCATCATCATGATTCTGTCAGGAGTGGTGAGCCATTGTGATGAGAAAGCTGGTGACAGTGGTGAATACAATGAGAGGTTCAGGCAGAAAGTGCAAGCAGTAAGGGATGGATCCAAATGGACTGGTAAAGAGTCGAAACTCACCATGTAGGCCTTGATATAGCCTCCATCAGGGCGATGTCAGGGTCTAATCTGGCCCCAAAGTTTTCATCCAAACAGTGATGGACAAAGAGTGAAGTGAATAGGCCAATTGAAACACACCTTGGCAAGCCAATGAGGCATATAGTACCTCATGCTTTTTGTCCCAACATCTTTTCAGGCTTGATTCGGACACTACTGTGACTTGCAAGTTCTAAGACATATAATTGTCCCAGGTTAACAGCAGTCTTAAACAGGGTGATCAATCAAAATGATCCAGTACTCACCTATTAGCAGGGCTCTGGGTTGGCATGAATGTGCATATTGATGTGCTTGTCATGATCCAAATGGAATGAGAAAGTGTCAAATATCAAGTGGTATTTCTTATTCAGATATTCTTATCCTGATACCACTGATATCATATTATTCATTTTCATATTGGATAATCATTCGCTATTCATACGTCATACTATGAGTCATCCTAAATGACTCACTTACCGATCCTATCGGATACTTACTAAACATGTATGACAGACAGTGCGATTACATCACATACCCTTCTTCCTTATTAGGTAGAAAGACAGGACTGTGCACGGACCAGTCCAAATAGATACATACAATCCTGTATCGTATATAAGAGGAGAGCTCCCTCTCACTCGCTCTTCTCAGTTAGAAATCTATCTACTATCCTCTACTTCAATCACTCTTGCTTCGCTCTACAAAGTCTCCTCAAGTAAGTCTCTACTTGACTATACCTGTGCATACTTCTCCAAGAGAGGAAGTATCCTACGCTCTTGCGTAGAGACAGAGAACCTACCCGTTCTTTAGAAAGATCTGAATCGAGTCATGTGGGCAGTCATGCATTATGACTAATCATGCTGATGCTGATATTACTATTGACACTGATGTGCACACAGTCAGGGTAGCCAGGACATGTACTAATGACGACGTGCTTGGAGATGTTTTTGGGACTCTAGTGTTTGCTAGAACCTGTGGTCCCTGGGTGGCAAAGGGATTCAGAACACTGACTTGTGATGCCACACATGACAGGGTCTTCTTCACCTGTTCATGCTGCATTGTAGAGATGGCACAAATTCTAATTCAAGGCATACTAAAATGCAGTAACAAAGACTTCTAGTACAGTCCCATCTCATTCCAACTTCCCACAAATGGAGCATGATACATGGGTGTTGAGTGTTTCTTCAGAGTAATCATACTTTTTCCAAGGCTTTCATTCAGGAGCCATGATGGTTGATAAAAGCAATATGTGCACAGCTTCTTGCACTCACATGATATTGATTATCAGTTCACACACATAGAGACAATTGTGTTGTAATGCATATGCTCCATTGTGTGATCATGTGCATTATGTAAGTTTCATGCTTACCCTATTCTGACCTCATTTTAATGCCCCTTATCATGACTTTCCTGGAATGGTAAGCTGGCAGCATTAGTATGGGCCAAAAAAAGTTGTGACAGATAGTTCCCATTGAGCTCACATCATACATCATCAGGGCCATTCCCTATCATCATTTCCATTGTCTTCCATTGTCTTCCACTGTCTCCCTTCGTTTCCAATCATCCTTACCACCTTTCCTGACTGAACCACCAGTTGAACATCATTTCCTTTATCGACCAGCCCTGTTTTATTGCTCGGGCTTGCCTCAGAGTAGTTGGTTGGTACTTGGACTTCGTTCCAGACTTAGCCCAGACACCTAGAGTCCATTTGGAGCCAACATACTTGCCTCCCCTCATCATCAAACACCCTCAGGTGGCCAGGATTCTAAGATAGGTATACCTTACGAGTCCACTCACCCACATTTTAGTCTTTTCACCAGACTCATTCTTGACAGAATTGCTTACCTTTGATCTCAACAAATACCGTCCTGGTCAGTTTCTGGATGGCACCCCAACTCTTGGCCATGCTACAACCAATCTTGAGTCAGTTGCATTGGACACATGCAGCCCCAGTTCCTTCCTACATTGGGTGACCACCCTAGCATGGACACAGTTCATGCACACCTCCTTCTCCTCCTGGACACACAAAGTCTTCTTGGGAGGCACTGATACCTCAACCTCAGATTCCTTGTCATCTTCATCAGGTTGGACATGCTTAAAAGGATGGTTAGCCCATACCCATGACTCTATTGATCCACTTACTTTCATTCTGGAGGAGGAAAGAGACATTGCATCCTCCAACACAGTGCATGTTACAGATGCTCCCAAACCCCTATCCAAAACCCCTATATTTCCTCCATTATATAATCAATCACATGACATCTCTCTCCCCAAACTACATGTTCAACCAACATCATATGTTGTCCCCCTCCACACATGTCTTGTTCCATTTCCTAAAGTCTAGAATCATATGCCTCATGTCAAAACCTATGCTTGGTTTCACTCCCCATTGGCTGCCACACTTGCATAGCCAAGCACAGCCCTTATCTATGACATCATCCTTATCAACCAATCATAAAAATACTTACGCACAGCCTTGATGGCACCATATGCATTAACCAATCATTTATGCCCACATCATGGAATTCTCTAGAACATTACAAATATATACAAACATCATGTAGTAGTATATATACCAAATCCAACATTGGAGAACTCCAGTAAAGTTCTCTTGATCTTCTCCCTCATTACCAGTCAGACTCCTCTCTCACAACCATCTTTCTACTATATGAGTTGTGACTTTGAGGCTTGTTTCAGTGTGAGCCTCAGTTGCTGGGACTTTGGGCAACATGGCTGACTCCACCTCCATGATTGTAGAACCAGCGCTGAAAGCGAGGGTTTAAATGACGAGACGACGGTGGGGAGTACTCGCGAGGCGGATTGGTTGCTAGTCTTGGCAAGAAGATGCGAAAAGTGAAGAGCTTATTCAGGCAAGAGTGAGGAGTAAGAATACCAATTTCAAGACTGGAGAATACATTGAGTATCGACAGTCGTATTTATACTACTAGAGAGCACAGCCATCAGTGCATGGACCAAGCGTATGTAAGCAATGAGAGGGAAATGCTATTGGCCGATAAGTATAGTAATACAACGAGGCAAAGGCTGTGGTAAAATGGAAGGAAGCAAGCGGTAATGAAAAGGAAGCGTACCATGTTGTGTGTGGCAGAATGGAAGATCGATCGGGTGAAGGGTGAAAAGGAAGACCCATATCGTAGATCTATAGATCTCAGATCTGTTAAGTCCGTTAGCTAAGGTAAAATAAAAAAAAGCAGATTTCATCAATTTTTCCTCTTGTACGCCTGTAACAATGATTGAGTCTTGAGTGGGTGGTGCAGTAACCTTTGGAATGGCATGTGCAGCATCCTTGAAATGCTCCATCCATTCAGTGCACAGTTCTTCAGCCTTCATGATTTTCTGGGTGACATCTCCATCCAGTTCAGTGTCCAATCCATTTTCTCTGGCCTTTTCACATGCCATCTCCCATCTGTCCTACTTAAGTTAGCAACATCCACCAGTCTGTGTCTGGACCATGCACCATTGTGTCTGTTACAAACGCCTCAAATCTCATACCATTTCCTATGAACAAGTCTATTCCTCTCCCTATGCTTCACAAACCAACACAACCATATGTCGTTCCACTACACCAATGCCTAGAGCACACAGCCTCTAAAACCTCATGTCAAACCTATGCAGGATTCAACCCATGATTGGCTGCCACACATCAAGGCACTGATTAAAGATCTATCCTCATATGCTTATATTAACCCTACACCCTATGGTTCCATTCCATCAACACATGTTACACTTCTAAACTTCTCTTCCATATGATATGCCACAAGGCTATGCCTTATCTATGACACCATTCCATTCTCTCTTATCATCCAATCATATGCTTATCTTGATGAAACTTTCTAGAACTACATACATATATACAAACAACGTAGAGTAGTATAAATACCTGAGCTGTACTTCGATAGTCCTCAGTTTAATCAACTTGTATCTTCCTCTCAAATCATCTAAGCTCCTAAGAGAGCAATTCCGAGAGTTGTCTCAGTGTCCTCATATCCTCATGTCCTCTCCCAACTCCTCTTGATCATCTGGTGTTGTGTCAATCTTGTCCAGGGCCCAATTGGTGGTGTCCCAGAAGCATTGCTGGATTGGGACATGGTAGGTGGCACCATTCACTTTGAGGGCATGGTATTTGTCAAGATGGGATCAGAATTGGGGAGGAGTCATTGTGAGGATAGATGATGGAAGTTAGGAGGAAAGAGAGGAAGGACTGCCAGCTGATGCTTTATGCCATGCACCATGAAATGTCTGAGCACCGCTTCCCATGATCACATGATCTGACTGGGAACAGTTGGAAGCCAAGTCCCTCATGGATGTAGAGATTGGTACACCTCTACCTGTATATCTCGGTCCCATATGTGTGCTACTTGTCAGATTACCTATTCTCTTCTATTTCTGAGACTTCCAGTTGTTTTCCAAGTGATTGGTTGACATTCCGGATGCCTGGACTGCCCAGACTACCACAGACCGACCAGGCTCATCTTGTATCACTCAGGGCTGGACTTCCACTGATTACCAGCTTGTATTCACTTGTTTCCCTTCTTAATCTACAGATTCCTTATCGTTTCCAGTATGTTTTGTCTTACTTTATGATATTTTTGTTTCTCAGGTCTTGATACCTGAGCAATCAATCTTATTAGACCCAGGATGGGATTCAGGAGCATCACCCTTCAAGGGTTGGTTTCCATGTGATTCTGTCCCTTCTTACTTTTCATTCCACATGTTATACTTCATTTCTGGTACTTAGTTTTTATCCAGGCATACCCAGACTTATAAAATCATGTACCTATCTTCTGGAAATGATAGTTCCTGTTGAGCTCACATTGTACATCATTGGGGCTGTTCCCTATCATCATTTCCATTGTCTTCCACCATCTTCCATTGTTTCCAATTGTCCTTACCACCTTTCCCAGCTGAACTGCCAGTCAGACATTGTTTCCTTCATTAACTGGCACTGGACTGGCCCTGTTTTATTGCTTGGCTTACCTTGGACTAGTTGGTCAGTGCTTGGACTTCATTCTGGACTTATCCCAGACACTTTGGGGCGAACATACTCACTCCCCCTTACCCTCAGACACCTTCTGGTGGACGGGAATCTTAGGTAGGTATACCTCTCAAGTCCTCTCACCCACCTTTTAGTCTTTTCAAGCCTCCATCCTGCTGGATAGCAATTTCCAATGGGGATACAACAACATCTACATCAAAGAAGAAGATGAATGGAAGACAGCTTTTGTCTGTTTCCATAGATCATTTGAACCTCTCATTATGTATTTCAGTCTATGCAACTCCCCAGCAACATTCCAACAGATAAAGAATGACTTGTTCACTGACATGGAAGAAGTTGTCATTGTCTATATTGATGACCTTATGATCTTCACCTCTACAGACAATCAAGCTGAACATGAAAAAATTGTGTTAGAAGTCCCATGGAGATTAAAAGAAAATGATTTATTCATAAAACCAGAAAAATGCTACTTCTCAGTCAAAGAAGTGGAATTCCTCAACATGATTGTTGGAGCAAATGGAATCTCCATGGACCAAGAGAAAACAAAATCAATTATGCAATGGCCCACACCTACAAGGGTCAAACGTGTTTGTTCTTTCCCAGGTCTGGTGAACTTTTATTGCCACTTTGTAAAAGATTATGCAAAAATAGCTCACCCTCTACATGATTTCATGAAAAAGGAAGTCTAGTGGACCTGGACAGAAAAAGGACAAACAGCTATGGTTGAATTAAAAGAAGCCTTCACTACTGTCCCTATCCTCACATATCCAGACCACAATGGCCAGTAACATCTAGAGTTGAATGCATCAGATTATGCCACTGGGGCAGTACTATCTATACCCAAAGGAGACAAATGGCACCCAGTAGCCTACAGCATGTCACCCGAAAAAAGGAATTACCCATTGCTGACAAAGAGATGTTATCAGTGATCCAATCTTTGGAATTATGGAGACACTACCTAGAAGGACTGGAACAACCCTTCAAAATATGGAATGATCATGGAAACCTAAAATAGTTTATGACATGCCAAGACTTGTCTAGAAGACAGGCATGCTGGGTGCAATACTTATCAAGGTTTAATATGACATGGCATTACAAAGCTGGTGCCACTATGAGAAAAGCAGACACATTGTCAAGAAGAGAAGACCATACAATAGGAATAGAAGATGACAATAAAGGAGTTACAGTTATCCCCGAATTACAGATCTGTCCAATTGAGGTATTGCTAAAGGATCAAGAGGACACCTTCTTTGAGAAACTCCAACATAAACAAATGAAACTTCCCACACATACAATCTCTACATTAAAGAAATGCAGATATGAACTAAAAGACATTCAAAACAAAAAACTACTCAAAAAACAAAATAGAATCTATGTACCAGAATCTCTTTGCATGGAACTTACAACCATGCATCACAATACTCCGGTTGCAGGACATCCCAGATATAACAAAACTCTAAAATGAAAGATATGCACAGTTCAAAATGGGAAATCAACCCCCTATGGGAAAACTACAACCCTTAGAACCACCTAATGCAGCAGATTTCATCACAGATCGTCCTCTTTTATAAAACTATGATTCTATTCTCATGGTTATGGATTGCTTCTCTAAAGAAGTTGAATTCATACCCACAAACAAAACATGCTCTTCACTAGAACTAGCAAAATTATACCTCCACCACATATGGAAACATCATGGCCTACCAAGATCCAATGTTGCAGATCATGGCCCACATTCACCTCTCAACTTATGAAAGAGATATGTAAAAACCTAGGCATAACTCTGAAACTGAGCACAGCTCACTATCTACAAACAGATGGACAAACGGAGCATATGAACCATTAAGTACAACAATTCCTTTGACTATTCTGTGCAGAAAACCAATCAGAATGGTCTAACTGGCTACCGATAGCACAATTCAGTTACAACTTGAATATGAGCACCAAATACACTCCCTTTGCCATTACACACTCCTATATGTCACATATGGGAATAGAACCACATATCTCCAATGTACCTGCTGTGGGGATATTTATAAAAGATATGCAAGACATATTAAAACAATTGAAAGAAAACATCTTGCAAGCACAGGAATGTATGAAACAACAAGCAGATAAACATAAAAATGACACCCCAGATTACAAACCTGGCAATAAAGTCCGCCTAGCCACAGACAACCTAAACATTGCCAACTGGTCGCATAAACTATCTGACAAATGGATCAGACCCTATAAAAGGACCCAATGTGGTGGAACTTAAACTTCCTCATCACATTAAAATCCATCCAGTTGTCAACATCTCACAGGTAAAACCATATCAGGAACACCTAGATGGCCAACCCTCTCACAAACCTGGCCCAGTTCTAGTATCTGAAAATAGAGATGAAGAATACAAAGTTGACTACATTGTTGACTCTTGCTTCAAAGGACATGGTATTGAATTCCTAGTCCATTGGAAACAATATGATGACTTGGAAAGGACATGGGAACTGGCTAAATACCTAACAAACAGCCCAGATGTGGTAAACCTCTTCCACAAAACCCACCCCTCTGCCCCATGAAAACTATGGGTCTCCTATGAAAACTTCCAATCTACATTTAACCCCATAACTGAAACCACAACACCTGCCATAGTCACATCTGTCCAATTACATGAATGTGTTATTGGTCATCTGGAATCTGACCAACAGCAGGGGGTAGTGTTACAGATGCTCCTAAACCCCTATCTATGACCCCTATATTCCCTCCATTATCTAATCAATCACATGACATCCCATTCCCCAAACTACATGTTCATCCAACACCATATACCGTTCCTCTCCACTCATGCCTTATTCCATTTCCAAAAGTCTAGAACCAGAAATGACCCATGCCAAACCTATGCTCAGTTTCACTCCCCATTGGCTGCCACACTTGCATAGCCAAGCACAGCCCTTATCTATGACATCATCCTTATCATCCAATCATAAAATAATTACACACAGCCTTGATGGCACCATATGTTCTAACCAATCACATACACTTACATCGTGGAATTCTCTAGAATATATACAAACATCATGTATCTAGTATATATGTTATGACAACCCTGGGTAGGGATTGGCATTAACTCAACAGCTCAAGGATTCCAATGCTTCTGATGAAAATAGGGGTTCTGAAGATTCTGAAAATAGGGGCTCCTATTGGTTAAGGTCAAGGACATAAGAGTTCAAGACTCCAAGATTTAGGGGTTCTGAAGGTTCCAAAGATAGGGGCTTCTGTAGTGACAGAAGGTCAAAGGTTTGAGAGTTCTGGGCTTCTGAGGTTCTGAGATAGGGGTTCCAAAGGTTCCGAAAATAGGGGCTCTTGTTGAGCAGCAGGGGTTGAAGGTTCAAGAACATAGTATCCCTACTGGAGGAGTTCACAGGGTTCAAGGGTTCCCTAACATGTTGTAGGGGTTTGAAGGTTTTGGAGGGGGACCTTCCTATGAGTTAAAGGGAGGTTCAGAGAACAAAGGTGGTTGAGCACACTAGATTGAGTGGATCTAAGCTGACCAACACAGGCAAGTACACTACAGTTTATATAGAATTGTCAGAGAGCTGATTCAGGTCAGCTAGAAAGGGATTGGCCCAAAGAGATTTTGGAATAGGAAATGGGAGAGGAATGGGATGTCTGAAGGGAGCGGTGTGGAAGGGATAAAGGAGCATTGTAATATGAAAGAGAGCAGATAATAGAAGTGGAAAGCCATTGGCTGTGATCCTTGATTGCAGCACAGTGAGTGTGCAGTGGATCCAGGGTTGCAGGTTCCGACATCAGATTTCCTAAAAAGGAAAGTTTCAAAAGTGAAAAATTTAAATAGGGTCCGGCTGGCTGGTTCTAGACAAGGAAGAGAAACAACTACAAATGGGCCATGCAGGTACACCAGGAGGGTAGGAATTGTAACAATATACAGTGACCTCAAAAACCCTTTCTATACTAGCCCTGATGGCAGTGTGCTTCACGCACTGCCAAGCACCATGGGAATCTCGCTTAGGTTTGGTGGAAGAGTCATAGATAGTACGTACTCTTGGCTATAAAATTGCTCCCAGGGTCATGTGATTTGGTTCACACAGTGTTGAGATATGATGAATTTAAAATACTGTAGTAGTACTATGGAAAGAGTTTTTTAACTTTTGAATGACAAGGGTATTTAGTACTTGGTATAGCCTCCTTTGGCTCTAAGCACTGCCTAAATCCTCCTAAGCATGCTCTCAATCAATATCCTACACTCCTCAACAGGTATCTTCTCCCATTCCACTTGAACTCTGTCCCATAGTTCATGAATTCCTTTAGGAGGGTTTTCATACTCTGCAAGCCTTCTTTTGAGCCATCCCCAGAGATTCTCGATAGGATTGAGGTCAGGAGACTGTGTAGGCCAATGCATAGTCTCAAATTCCTGTTCCTCTAGCCACTCCCTGACCTTCTTGCAAGTATGCCTGGGGTCATTGTCTTGCTGAAAAATAATGTCAGGAGGATTGGGCTCATAATGTTCTAGGGTTTTGCAGAGCTCCTCCTTCAAAATCTCAAGATAGAGGTCCCCATCCATCCTACCATCAATCTTTGTAGCAAAGCCAACTCCCTCCAAAGTCATACAGCCCCACATCATCAAAGAACCTCCTCCAAACTTGAGGGTTCCTTGCACCAGCCTATCATTGAGTCCTTCACTTGCCCTTTTCCATGCCCACTTGTGCCCATCTAGTGTTGCCACAGCTTTAGCTTTTTGGTAACTTGGAGCTGGAACTAGGTACCAGTTTTGGCCAAGCTCCTGAAAGGCAGACTGCAGCAAAAGCCACTTCCCACGTGACTCAGCTAACTAGGAGCTACAGCTGTGAAAACTGGCTCAAACCACTCAAACTGATAAAGGAAGGTTTATAATCAATCTCCAAGTTCCAACATTGTAGTAGAACAAAATTCGACATTCAATACTTGTAAGCAATAACAAGAACAGTAGATACCATCTATACAGTCACAAACTGTTACAAACACTTCAAAGCCCCTATCTTCGACCCCTATGTTTATTCCATTTCCTGCATCACATGACTTAAAGTCACATGATATTCCATTCCCAAAGTTACATGTCACCCATACACCTTACACCGTTCCACTTCATGCCTCGCTCATTCCATTCCCCAAAGGCTAGACCTTTGCCTCATGTTAAAACCTATGCTTGGAACACATTTCCATTGGCTGCCACACTTGCATAGCCAAGCACAGCCCCATAGAACATTCTATGACATTCTAACCAATGGCCTTTCTCCCTCTTATCATATGACATCATCGCTTACTGATGCTGTGCATCGTACCACTTTCTCTTAACCAATCACATTCGTTCATTAGATAGAATACTACGGAACTTTACAAATAGATACAAACACATGTACTAGTATATAAACCATGCAACCAACACCAAAGAACTCCAGTAAAGTTCTTCTGGTCTTTCGCTTACAAACCAGTTGGGACAACATTCCACACATCTAAACATCTTACTGCTTCACAAGTCTCTTCCTTTGTAGGCCTGTTTCACAAACCGTGTTGAAACAGTACAATCAGTGTCCAAAAATCTTCAACTTGCTTCCAGTGAAGACAGTGGCAGTGACACCGCTACACTGCCTTGTCGACCGATGTTTTGCAAAGTGTTGTTGGCTGGAAAGTCACTGTCAGTAAGAAGTATGTGCTGCATAGCAATGCAGCAGCACAAGTATGTGTGCGATGGCTGGACATCAAAGCAGATTACATACCTTCAGGGAGTACTTTCTGCCACAAAATCATGGTCACGATGACACTTGGGCATCAAAGGAGATGTTGAAACCAGAGTGAAACCAGGTTTTTCCCAGTTCATAGGGGGACAGGCGGGTGGTGTAGTACAAAGGTTGTGGAAGAGGGACAGGATGTAGTCATAGTCGGGCTTCTGTACATTATCCACCAACCCTTGTCCATTTTCCACCTCCAACCTTTTCTCTGGCCCTTCTGACTCTGACCCCTTACTCTGACCCTTTTGATCCCAGACTTATTTCATCTAGTTACGTCCTCCAACCTCTGTATATAAGTACAAGCTTTGTTGTAGATACATCAGCTTGAATATCGACTTAGACTTCCCTGGCACTCCTCTCTCGTCTCATTCCACTCTGAGTTCATCTCTTCACCCACTTCGTCCTCTTCATCCTCCGAAATCCAGGACCATTGATAATGGCACAGCA
Source organism: Royoungia palumana (assembly GCA_038089855.1). NCBI lineage: Eukaryota > Fungi > Basidiomycota > Agaricomycetes > Boletales > Boletaceae > Royoungia > Royoungia palumana. The sequence goes on from JBBPLQ010000270.1 coordinate 29,527, forward strand.
CTCTGCCCTGAGTAATTGAAGCCGAAGTCCTGAACCCCTTGCACAACTCCAAAGTTAGATTCAGAGTTGACCAGAGTTGTTGCCAGAATTCCGACATAGCCTTAACAGCTTCATGGAGGTGTTACCATACCACAGTAGTGTTCTGCACAGCAAGTATATCAAGAGGTAGGTGAGGGACTCCAAGTCATCTCGACAACTGAGCTCATTTCCCAAATGGCTGTTGATGGGTGCAAAGACAGGAGAGCCAATGAAAGGACAACCTTGGCAAAAGGGAATGTGTGCACACGTCCAAGGGTCTCTATACTGATTTGCAAGGCCAAAATCTGATAGGTAGATGAGGTCAGTATGGTCACCATCCCCTGCCATGATATTCTGTGGTTTGATGTCTCAATGAATGAAGTTGTGAGTGTAGACTTGTTGGAGACAGGTAATCTAGAAAAATGTTAGCATGGAACAAGAGTCAATAATTCTGACCTACAAGTTGATCTGCCACAATAATTATCATATCAAGAGAAAACTTCTGGTTGCAGGCATTGAAAATTTGTTCAAGAGTGGGACCCAGACAATCAAGGACCAATGCATCATGTTCAGACTCATTTCCAAACCAGCAAGGAGTGGGTATCCCAACAATACCATGCAGATACCTGAGGACTTGATACTTGTGCTGGAGTGTGTCTTGCCCATTATCAAGCTTAATTACAACTTCCTGATTTCCTTCGATAATATCAGAGGTCAGAAACACAGTGCCTATGGTATTCGTTAGAATAGAGTTTGGCAACCAACTCACAAAAAGATTACTCACCAAAAGTGCCAGCTTCAAGTTGTTTCCTCAACCTAAAACATCCACCAATATGAACAGGCTACATGGAGAGAGATATGTGCAAATGTACAAAATATAAGAACAATATCAGCCTTTAAGGGGGTGAGTCAATGTGGTAAGTCTGATGACATTTGAGAATGTTGAACTTGTTTGAATTCCAACCTGGAATAACAGCCCCGCACAATGCTAGATCTGGAAACTCCAATGGCTGTTCAATGGCTGTCTGTCTGACTTCATCTGACTTGCATACCAATTGAGATTGTTTGATCTTTATAGTCATTCGTATTGGCTACTGTAGTTGAATACAATTTAATCCATACAAGTGGTGTGATTCCTTCGGGCATTTTGTATCTAAATTACAGCAATAAATTTTTGTACACTACATTTGCAGTCAACATCTCTATGTTAGTGTTTGGGAAGAGGGTGGCAGCATCTTCTCTGCATTGCATTCTCAATTGTGTGGTATACAGCTGTCCATGTGCAAAAGATCAAATCAAAGATCGATAACAGCGCATGATAGCATGAGTCCTTGGCAACCATTTGAACATTGTGGTATATGTAAGGTGAAAAGGGAATTGTTTCTGTGCAACTGTCCAATCAGATCCAGTAGGACAAAATTGAAAAGAGACGCAAGGGATGTGATGTATTTGGGAAGTGTACTTCAATGAACTGTCTATGAATAGCTGCAATTTGCAAGCACACATTGTGTACTGAGTCTTTCAAAGATTGCATTACAGGGTACCGATGGAGTTGACTTTCAAGTCTAATGGTAGGGGGGACACCCATATGGGAACAACATTGTTAGATAGTCAGGAGTGTGTTTGGGTGCAGGGTGTGGCGCAGTGTCAGCACTGTGGAGCAGGCATCATATAGGAGGGGTTCAGCACAACAATTGTCCATCATGACAGATGCAGGGGCGAGAAAGAGACAATGATGCAACACCAGGAGATGGCCAAAAAAGGGGACATATTTGAGTGATTGTGCTAGCAGAACATGCAGCACAGCACAATGCTAGCACTGTGGAGCGGGGGTCACATGGGTGGACAGCCATGGCATGGAACGGCACGTGGGTGGTCAATCAGCGGAAACTGGTGCTTTATTAGAAAATGGGATTGCACAGCATGGTTGCAGATATGGTTGTACTCAGCCTCAGATTGATGCAAGGCTTTGGGGGCCTGAGGAAACAGTCTGGGGCCAGAGATTGTTCAGTCAACAGCCCAGAATCATTGGAACATGTAGTCCAACATTTCCATGTCATGGTCAGCAAGAATCAACTCCCTGTCAAGCACACTCTCTGGTCATTGCAAACTTGGTCCATGCATCATGTTCATTGGGTATTGTACCTCATTAATCTTTCCTGACCAGTCAAAGTCAACCAACATCCATCCCAATTGGTCCTTTGTCACCATCACATTTGCATCACGAATGTCTCCATGCATCAGCTCTATCTGGTGAAGTTTTTGTAGGCTCCTTTCAAGCTCATCTTTCAAGCTTTCCTTCTGTTTGCAGGAGAGGTTGTGCTTGATATTGTAAAGGTATTCATACTCCTTGAGAAAATCGATGATGACCAGATGCCATCCTCCTAGGACAGCCTCGAATCCCTTTAATGATGGCAAGATTCCCCAAGCTATACACTGCTGATGCACCACCTCATCATATGATCACACTGTTACGATCACCTCCGAACCAATTCCATTTCCTACACTTTTCGTTCCTATGAACCCCATGCAGTCTTTTGACAAGACATTCAATCCCTCTCCCTATGTCGTCCCATTCCATTCGTCCTTGAAGGACACATTCTAAATATAGACGCCTC
>JBBPLQ010000271.1:0-31783 GCA_038089855.1 Royoungia palumana
GGTGGCGCATACGTCGGTACGTCCTCTTCTCGACGCGCTCCCGCACGGCTGATCGCAGCACGCTTTGAACGGCAGTATACGATTGCGTCATACGGACGAAAGAGGTCGGTCTCCTCGCTCGTCCTCAGGCCCGACGCTCTAACCACGTGTTGCAGAGCACGACGATACATGTGCATAAACGATACAGCGCATTCCTCGAACTCGATCGCGCACTCGGACAGAGTCTGCCCGTACGTCCTCCCACGTCGCTCGGCAATCAACCATGACGTCGACGCTCGGGCTTACAGCCGCACCTACAACACTTTGTTCCCGCCTTGCCCCCAAAATCGCCTCTTTCGCGCTACCGACCGGCATTTCTGGATCACCGACGGCGCCAGCTGCAATACTGGCTTTCCGCGGTGTTGCTACATCCCGAGATCGGTGCATGTCAGGCAGTCAAGCGGTGGGTCACGCATTAGCGTTTGGACGCCTTTTTATTATTATCATTCGCTCTTTGTTTATGGTGACCGTATACGGCTCGGATTCGTGTTCTCTCGTCGTATCGTACATGCGGCTTCCAGACGTAATCCATATTTCGGACCATGACCCATCGACGGACGTGCGGACCGTGTTGCATACTCATCGCACCAACGTATCCTGCATTTCGCGATCACATCGATGTCGTTTCACGGAACATGCACCTAGAGCGGCGCCTTGCTGCGAAAAAAATGATCCGGTTGGCCGAGGCTGAGAAGGACGGCGTGGTTCTAGGTCCATCCGACTCGGATCATCAAGTACGTGATCTCGTGCTTCCGCACGCGAGCGTAGGTGACGTGTTCGTATTACCTAGACCGAGAGGTCCTGTCTGGCTTTGATGGGTGGCAATGCATATCGAGCGCATTCACCAGCGACGTACTTTGACGTGACTTGATGACGGTCGGACAAGGAGGATCGGTTTGAATCAACGACCGGCGTGAAGCGCCAGGAACCATGAGAATGTCGGTCCGTGCGGGCGCCCCGAGCAGCATGAAACGTCGATCTCAATCTGTGTTGGAAGCCCAACTCGATGCGGCGAGCGGGTCACCTGTTCGCGTCAGATCACCACCCGCCAACGGGGGGTCCTGACACGGTCCTGACGCACGCACGCACGCACGCACCTGGTACGTCAGGTCATCCCGTGTATCATCTGAGCAGATAAACTCGTGCCATGCATCATCGTCAAGGGTTACAGTGCCGTGACAGGGGTGAGACAAAACCCTATTGACCGGCATTTCCCCCCGTCGTCGTCCTTGGTTAATTTGCCGTTGACAGGTCCACGCGGCTCGTGAATGCGTCCGGGTTCAGACCGCACTGCCCTCGTCGTGATCTCGACCAAGTCGCGTTCGTGTTCGATCGCACCTGGGATGGAGCGCGGTGGTCCTGTTGACCCATTCGAGTCGTCATGCTCGGTTATCGCCGGCGGCGGCCAGGCGCTCGGGCTACTGACTATCGCCATTCGTGCGGGTTTTTCATGATGCCATCTAATGCAAAAAAGTGTAGAATGAAGCTGCGCCCATGACGCCACAGTCGCGGGTATCCAGGACGCTTTACGAAATTCAAATGTGACCGGAATCGGTTAGACATGTTGGTGTCATCGGAGTTCAGCGGGTTGGATGGAACTTTGCGCTTCGTTCGAGAAAGGACACCAAGAAAGGGGGCTGCAAGCCCGCGTAAAACGACGATGCGTGTATATTGTTGACGAGTCTATGATACTTCTGAGTAGATACCTAGGTGAAATACGGAAACGGGTGATGGGACATCCTAAGTTCAGGTCAGGTCAGAATGTGCAAACTCACCGTTCACGGCAGAGTATGGTGGAGGTTGGTTGGCAAAGAGGGCTGTTCAGTCAGACGTTACCCCCTCGTAAAGCATACGAAAAAGCCGTGAGTGATTGGCATTGGATCGTTTCCTTGAAACCCCCTGCGAGCTGATGGAAATAGCTTGATGGAGGACGGAATTTACCACCATAGTTGTTCGAAGATTTACAAGAAACCGACAAGAGACAATCTCATGGACTACCATAGTGCGGGCTTTGCTTCTAATCCAAGGCAGATCTCCTATTGATAAGTTGATGCGATGGTTGACTTAGGTCAAGGCCGTTCCAGCGGGGTGTACACATTCCCGGAAATCATCAGAGCAAAAGCCAGCTGAACGTGCTTGTCCAAAGACGAAGGCCCCACTCTGGTTGCTGACGGCGCGTATACGTAAACGCAAGGATTCACGGGACAGTAGTCTGTACCACTCACGGCTCAGTATGTCCACAGGTCCACGAGAACGGCTGACGATTGTCAGGAAATATCTAGTGATTCAAGTAAATAAGCCGTGCTAGATATGCGGAGGATCGATGATATTTCAAATTTCGAGAAACCATCCCGGACGAAATAACATAATCATAGCAGATAAAACTTACTGGGACAATTCGGCATAAGTCCAACACCTATAGATCGATATTGAACAGCCGAAAACAGAAAAGGGGGCGAGAGGGGCGAGTGACGAAAGACATTGATGGATCTGTATACCGCATTGCTAGCATGCAGTAATGGAAACACCCATTCATCAAAGTTGCCGAAGAGAAGATACATCGCGTGGGAAGAGATCTTACATTGTAGGCGTGGCCAAGTCGGGAGAAGGGTGGCCACTCCATGACGTTCAATACAATTCAGTGCAAGTCGTGTTTCACCTCCATCAACACGTTCAAGGGTTACATCAGAGAGAATCGACGGAAAGCACTATATGGAGTACTACTTGAGCACCCGTCATATCTAGGCTGAATATTGACGCAGCCATGATCATAATCTGGGGTGCAAATTCAGGCTTGAGTTCGAGGAACTGAAGGAGGATCATGTATTATGTAACGAAATTATGTAAGAACAAGTAATGTAGTATGCCTCGTCGAAGCCCGTGCACATATGTACACGCTTTGCACTTGTAATGTCAACCAGAATTCCAAGTCAACCTTTCTGGATTCAAGTCCGTTCGAGTTAAACCCACCAACAACTTGCAAAGTTACGAGACCGCTCGAGTCTGCCGTCACCCGTGTCAATGTGCGCACGGATTGTCCATCTCCTCGTCCAACCAGTGGGGCTCGTGTCCTCGGCTGGCAGATTTACCGTAAAATTTCTATGGCCGAGGTCTATGCTAACGATCGAGCGTAAAAGGAAATCCACCTGTAAGCACCACGTTCCCCGTCAGGACCTTTCCCAATTTGCCACGGTTAAGTGCAGTAGGCTAGCGATAATCTGAGCGTCACCGTCCTTCTTTCCCGCTCTTTAAAGACAATGGTGTTCATTGGTGAACTCAGGTATCGTAAGGCTCGGAATGTTATTCTCGTGAGCTACTACGGACAATCTATGTATTCAACAGGCTCAGGCAACGCTACCATTGGTTTGATAAACATCGGCGTGATTGCCAGTGGCCTACAAAAGTACCTTGACGTTGGCCAGTCTATCGTCTTCCACTGTCAGTACCCTAACATTCCCAATGCTGACGGTTGAACCCTGTCGAGATTCTTTCTCCGGGAAAGGCTAGTGAGTTTAACCCATTGAACGAGTACAGAATTCATCTATTGTTGGAAGGGGCCGAAACTGCGGATAATTGGACACGCTCGAAATATCGTGAAGGTCTCGCACTCATTCCTCCTGCCTGGCGCTTCATGTGCAAGCTACCGGCCGGCCCGATGTCGCCAACGGGAGCATCCACCAGGAACTCGAAGCTGAGAATAGATAGGCCCATGTTTGGCACTTGACGGTTCGCATGCAGATCCCTCGGCGAGTGCAGGCCTGATGGCTGACCGTATCGTATCTAATTCGATCGATGTTGTTCTAATCCTTGTATTCTAAATATAGCTTTTCACTATAACGAGGCCCTCAAGTCATCTGACTAGCCCAACACGCATGGTACCGGTGATCCTCATTCAACTCATATGTCTGAGTCCCAAATATTGTCTTCGTGTGCACCTCCTGCCTCACCTAGGGACCAATACAAAACGTCCCGTCGTGTAACGAGCGCTGCGGATGTCGGCTGATTACTCGAAGAATATCAAGGATCTCAGACCAAAGCTGTCTGAAGTATCCAGTCAAATTGCGACAGCTTCATACGGGGTCTTTTTACTCCTCTGCTCTCGTTCCACTTACAATCACGCTCATTTGTCGTAGTCTTTCCAGGGAGACTCTGGATCATCTCGATGAAGATCAAGTCGGTAGTGAGACCTTATCGCGAACGATTCCATCTCATCCGATGCCTTGCATCACGAGGCTGACTTTGTTTCTCGGGGAGCGGAATCTTGAGATGGCATTTCCCGGTTCGGTAAGTCGTCCTTGAAGTGGACGCAAATCACTGATTGCATCACCGCGGATAGAAAACATTCGTCATGCGATTGGAAACATAATACTCTCTGAATACTCCCTCAACCGCTCGCTCCTGTGACCAGACCCCTTCTGCATTCACATGGACAGTAGACATCGGCGGTTTCGCAGCTTAAGCGGTCGATATAACTCGTCGGGTCTGGAACTTGAAGCTTTGGTTCCTCATCCCTCCATGTCCCTCATGCAAAATCAATCCGGGCCGATGCCTTGTCAATCTTTGCGACCCTGTACCCTGGATTCCGGATATCAATATGCAAATAGTAGCGTGGCTCTGTGAAGGACACGAGGTGTCATATCCCGAGTCACACAGGGATGCAGGAACGCGAGACAAATTTGAGAAGATAGACTCGACCCCCCTGTCTTTCTCTTGACGTCCGGAATCACATTACACCCGCGGAGAGAAAGAAAGAACCCAATTGACGGCGACAGCGCACATGACTGCCAGCCGTAGTCGTGCCCCTCCATGTTTGTTCCCCCACCTCTCTGCCTCACCTTCCATGTCGTTCTGGCTGTCTCCTTCTCGCTGCAGGAAAGACGAGCAAATTCGTCTTTACACAGCGGACCGCTTACAGCCGACGACTTGAACTTGATGCCTGCTTTGGCATTATATTCGTAGCGCTTGAGCGTGCCACATACGACCAGGTCACGCCTTTATTTTCGTCGTCACCCTCGTTGTCAAAACCTCCCTCAACCCTCTAACTACTTAACGGTGCTCACATCTAGTGTGCAGCAATTGTCAGCATAGTCCGGCAATAATATTAGGATTCGAAACACCCGTGTTTTGTGACCCCAGGAGAAACCTCTGAAACAAGAGGGTTAATAGGTCGGTGCCATCATTCTCCTCCTCTACCCCTTGCTGTTCACACGGGAAGCGGAAGGTTGACTTTTTGACAACACCTACAGCTCCTCATTCGGTTGACTTTCTGGGTAACGACACCGTTCTGTACCCCTATTTGTGTTGAAACGTGCTTCACTAGCCTCAACTCGCAGTCAACGCAATTGAGATTGAATCCAAAAAAGAGAAAAATAATCTGGTGTATAAACGATGACTATAAGGTATTAGAGACTCGACGCCGCATCCCTTTTATCCACCAAGGGTGAAAGGGACAAGCACATCTATACTACTACTCTTGGCGCAAAAAAGAGATTATGTACGAAACAAAGTGAACAAATGCAAAGGTGTAGCTATGATAGGTTTCGTCAAATCGGCCATAAGTAAAAAGACTGTCAAAAGAGCATGAACGGCGAAAAAAGGTAGTCGAAGCTAAACTATGAGGAACAAGAGTTGAATAACTGACAACCAAACGACGACAACAAGCCTATATGCACATGACAGCATGTTTAATGAGGGAGAACATAGATAATAGCCAAGCAACGACATGTATTTGTGATGATAGATGAGGCCGCTCAGTATAATAATAGTGTCCACTGGCAGGAAGAACCAAATGCCAGCCAGCGTGCAACGCGAATGCGAGTGGGGGTTGGTAAAACCATGAAGTAAATGTCGATAGCATAAACGAAAGCGAAGCCGCATAAGTTTTGGGGTAGGGTATCATCGTCGTGTCCTCTATTCTCGCGGCGGAGCGGACTCGACAGGCCAGATCGTCTCGCGGCTTCGTTCCCGCTCACCCGCGCGGGCAATAGGGGCCGAGGGCGAAGTCAAACCTGGCGGGGAAGCTTGCTGAGGAACTTGCTCGTGAGTCGCAGGTTGTTGAGCCGCGGGTTGAGGTAACGTCTGAGACTGGTGTTGTGGCTGTGCTTGCGCTGGGGACGGCTGCGCAGGTTGCGGCGCCAGCATTTCATCAAGTCCGCGCTTGATACTCGCCATCATCTTATCCGTCTTCTCAAGCAATTCCTCCATACGTTTGCGTTGCTCGTGGAGCTCCATGTAATGTTGCCGCAAATCATTTGGCGTAAGTATGCCCGGCAGCACTCCATTCAAGGCATCATGGGGAGGGGGTGAGTGCCCATGTCCGAGGCCGTAATACCCATGACCCACTCCATGCGGCGGGGGCAAAACATAGCCGACACCGGCAGCGAGTCCAGGGTTTAATGGAGAATGCGTTCTGCTGGGTGCATTAGAACCGGACCGCAAGTAGCTGGACTGTGCACCGCTAAAATCACGGCCACCAAGAAGACCAGGTGGACCGTACCCGTATCGTTCCCCTAGTGTGGCGTTCAATGGAGGTAAATCAAGACCAGCGTGGGGTGATCCTATAAATGCTCCATGACCAGAAGGAACGCGTCCGAGGTGGTGTGCGAAGCGATCCAAATCAGGACCAGGTTGCATAGCCCGAGGAAGCGAGTGACTGCGATCCCCGCCAAGTGCTTCCACGATTTGATGATGCATACTCATTACACCTTCAGCCCATAAAGAACTGTGAGAGTCCCGAGAGGCTTTCCGTGCGGATGCACGCTCACCCTTGCCCCGACGTCCACTGCTCTCCTGTAGAGACTCATCTTCGGGGTCGCCCATATCCTCATCGTCATCCTTCTCCCGAGTACGACCTTTCTCGCGATCGCTCTTCCCTCTTCGAGCCCGTTTTCGCCGAGGCTGCGGTTCCTCAATTTCGTTATCGCTCTCCTCCCCTCCCGTGTTCGCGTGTTGGCTGCCACCTGATTGGCCAATTCCGACAAGAGCTTCTGCCGCTTGATGGTCTGTAATGCGTGCCGAGGACATGCCTGCTGCGGCAGGAACACGTTTCCGTCGCTTGATCACGGTCTTCTTCATCGAATTGGGACGGTGAGTACCATGGAGTTTGAAGTACAGGCCTGTCGATGGGGTAGTCAGTCAAACATGATTGTCAATGAATAGCCGTGATCGCTCGAGCAAATAAATGCCGATGCCAGCTAAGCTACCGCAGACGCGTAAGGAAGTCGGAGTTCCCGCCGAAAGGAAGATAAGATAAGGGGGGTAACATAGAAGAAGGAATGATAAGATGGGATGAAATGCCCCGATGCTTGAAGCGAAGACATGGCATCAACATGCTGCATGTCGTTTACGAGAAATGACCAACGTCCAGGGAGTAATGACGACAGCAAGGAAACACGCTCCCGAGCACAGCAGACACGAAATGAGATAGAAACGCACCGCATGCATTGCAGATATTGTTACCCACATCGTCCCTCCTCCAGAGCGGAGTGGTGCTGGTACCACAGTTTGCACAGCTCAACGCTCCAACTGCTGATTTGGCCGCCTTCTTTGGGGGTGCGGGGCTATCACCCTCGAGACCGGGGGAAGCAGTATCAGCGGCGGGGGATGCTGTTTGTGCGACGACAGCTGCAGTATCATCCGTGGTAGCAGGTTCGGTGTCGAGTCTCCCAGACACTGCAAGAGAGTTGTTTAGCGTCGGGCAGCCAGCGCATGCGCTGGATCCTCCAGTGCCATCGCACCGTCCATCCCCGGGGCACGTGCCACCACCAGCATTGGTGTGCGCACCTGTTGTAGAAGCGGGCTTCGTAGGCGAAGACGACTTGGAAAGGGGCTTTTGCTGAAGCTGACCGGCGCCCTCGGTTTGCGGAGACGATGAGGGTACATCCGTAGTTTTCGAGTGCTGATTTTGGGAAACAGATGACGCTGCAGGTGCCTGATTTGGATTAGACATGTCTGATTCCCCGCCACCGTTTGGAGGCTGAGACGGGGGTTGCGCAGAGGTAACGGTAGGCGTTGGGGTACGAGCCAAGGAAGTGGGACGAGCCACCTTGCGTGATTTGAGGTAAAGACCTAGTGACGATAGACAACGAAAAGAGGGAAGCAAAGTGCCCACGAGTTGCACACATTTCAATCAGCACACACTACTAAAGCACTGACAAGACGGTAGGGTAGGACAAGAGCGTAGGAAAAAAGAATCTGGGCCAATCACGATCATGTCCGAATGGCATGCCGAGAACACGCGGTGCAGACGTAGCCGCAGTGCAACATGATGATACACATCGACCGGCTAGCAGGAAGCATGTCTGCACCAAACGGGCGCCCGTGACCCAAGCCACCACGCGTTGACACGTGACGAGACGGAGGAGGAAATGAAAGTAGATGAGATGAAAATGGATACAATCAACTCACCACAAGCATTGCAGATGGTCTTGCCCTGGGCGTCACGTCGCCAAAGAGGCGTGTCCAACGTTCCACAGTTGGTGCAGCCAGTACGCTGCTGTTGTGGAGGCTGCTGTGGCTGGGCAGGCGGAGCTGGCGCAGCGGCAGCAACTGGCTCCGGGGGTTGGGTCTGCGATTGATCCGGCTGCTGTTGGGGAGGCTGCTGCTGGGAGACGATGGTGGTGGCGGTGTTGGGCTTGTCATCGACAGCGGGCTGCTGAGCGCGATCTTTGTGCTGGCTCAACAACTGCTCGTAGGTGGCGAATTCACCGGAGATACGTTGTTGGAGGGCATGTGCAGCGTCGGCAAGGTCGGGGGCAGATTGAGCGCGTTGGTCGGAAGCGGTGCTGGAGAACTGCTGTTGTATGCGAGAGAGATGATGCATGTTCAGAGCGGGAGGTTCCATTACGATTGGGGACATTTTCGAAAAAGTCTATCTAGAGATACGATTAAAGCGAATTTTCGAGTAGGCTGTTGATCGTCACGCGGGTCAGTCGTGAGGCATTGAATCAGGAACAAGGAATGTACCAAAGAGAGATAGTGAAGAACAAGGTGAAGGATGTAGAATGGAAGGACGAGGAGGGGGATGGGGACGGGGGACGGAGCAGGGGAAGATATGGATGAGGAGGAGAGACGGGGGCAAAAGAGAGCACCGAGAGTTTATGATTTGTGGTCGACGGGAACCGATAAACTAATAGATAACCCACATCTGGCCAATCAGATTACTTCAGTTTCAAAATCAAATATTTCATAATCCCCGCATTCTTGTTATCTGCCTCCGTCTCTGCTGGTAGTCCTGGACCGATAACCACCTCCAAAAATTGATAAGAAAAATCCAAGCCATCTCGCAGGAGTAGCTTTCCAAATCTCCACTTCTATGCCCATCTGGTGAAAATTTATCGCTAACAATGAGCGCTACGTCGGAAATCTGCGTTGTATATTACATACTGCGCCGCCGTACGAAAGTTTGTACATATTTGTTTTGTGGCACCGCATGTTCCCAGGGTCAATCTTATCTCCCACCGCAGTCCCAGTCAACGGACACTTCCCATCTCTCTAGCAATAGTAGCCTTGTTGCTGATCCATGATGTGTCTAACCCGACACTTGTTTCATAGGTCTGCCTTCCTGAAGCCCAAGGCTTTATTTACCATTCACTGCTTCCTTCGGTCAATGATTTACTCTATAGGACTCTGCCCATCACATCGTCGTACGGCTGTACGTGATCTGATCCCCGTGTGAGCGCCAGTGCGACCCAAACGTGGAACGTGTCTCGTTCTTCGGGGCTCTCTACACCCGTAGCAGCCCGCGGCGCACCAAAGATACCCATGATATCCGAATAGACATCGCTGGAGTGATATCTTGGCATGGCCGCTATGTCCACACTTTATGTACCTCTATGGTCGCTCTATCGCCCTCCCTGGAATGTATACGTGTCCTTTGTATATTGGACTGCCGATAAGATAAGACAAGAGGTTCGCCCTTCCTTTCCTTTTTCGCTGCGCTTTATTCTCCCGCCGGTTTCGTCACCAAGCTTCTGAAATTGCTCATAAGGTTGGGACCTTTTTGGCCAGACCGTGTCAAAAAAATGCACGATTGATTGGCTGCTCTACGATCGGCTAAAAAGACTCGGCTGTTTCGTCGATTAGCCCCGCCCGTCGCAGATTTCCCTCCGCTCGCTTCCGACGATGTGAAAAAAAGAATAAAAACATCATGTTGCGTTGACCCTGTTCACTTGAAACCGAGGGATATCAACCACGCCTGAAACACAGATCCCACATACACACCGCTTTTTTTGCGCGCACCAGAAGACGATAGCGTAGTAGATATGATGACCCTTCCGTTTCGATCTACAGCACAATAGCCGTCCTCTGGTTTCAGCACAATTACAGTACATTACTTTGCAAATTACCCCAAACGTCTGCGAAGTTCCCCGTATGGCATCTCTCCAACGCTCAACAAACTGATTGTCATCGGGTAAGCGACGCCATAATCCGATGTCTTTGACAACCACATCTCAAAACATAAATTAAATGCCATCCATTTCGGCTGTTTCGAAAAGAGCAGGGAGAATGAGAAAATTTATAAACTTTTTCCGCGTGCGACCAGGGCAACACAACGACGAACGTTGTTGATCTTACCGGCCGACCGACACGCATCATGACGGGGCCCATATTACATGTACTCTGACGTTGAGAAAATGTGTGTCAGCGGGAAAACGGTGCCCGCCGAGTCGCGCAAAAACACCGCAACCGAGCCCGAGGCTCGTGTGACATGGCGACGGTGACTGCAAGTCGAACCGTACAGAACGAGGCCGAGGCTGCGGGGCAGTCCCGCCGATCCTATACACGACGTCAACGTTCGATCTACAACTCCGACGTCAACGCGTCAACGCCGACTCCGACATTGTGTACAGGTATACCATCTTCATATCAGCTTTGATCATGATGCATGATGAGAACGGCCATCAGTGCAACAGACACACCTTACACGCGGCGACGAGGGAAGGAGCCAACTCGTCGGGCACGTACCAAAACTCATGTTTCAAATGTGCTTTGATCAAAAAGCGTGATGCGTTGGGTCCCGATGGCTCTACCTAGTATACGGGTATACACGAGTCCGAGTCCCGTATGGCGGCGAGACTGCAATTAGCTGTCTCTGCCACGCCATGTCTATCATCAGTGCCCACGATCATCGTGACCTTGATACAAGGATGGGGACGATCGAAAAGAGAAACACGAGGCATCGTGGCATGACGCACCGCAACGCATTGCATCTCCTCCATCGCATCACCATTCACAGGAGTCCTCGAGGCCCTATCATCCTCAAGATTCCCTCTTTTCACCCCTGCGCGAATCTGCGTTCGACGAGTCTAAGCCTCAAAACGTAACATGATCTAAGATCCAGTCGAGCCATATGCTAGCGTGCAAGTATCGGTTCTGCTGACCAGGAGATTATCAAACGGCAACTCGGTCTAGCGTATGAGGTAAGTCAGTTATCCGCCACATGTACGTGGCCCTGTCGAGAACCACCGACACGTGCAACGAGGGTCCTGCCCTTGTACGGTAATTGATTTGAAGCCGGTATGAACGCGCTACTGAGCACTGCTGCAGAACGGAGAGGTGCCAGTGGACGGGACTGATGGCGGGGCTGTGATTTGGACAATGTGCTCCAACGGAGGATAATCTCGCGCCATATTGCTGGCGTGCCAGCGGACATCAGCTGCGAGCCAAGCCAGCATCCGTGGCGCAGGACAATCGATTTACATCATGGCAACGTTTGGAGTAACGGCACGGAGTGTTCCGAGGATGTGAGGCATGCGTATCATGATCTCGGTTTCGATCACACTATTAGACCACTCACTCGACGTTTTTTTGTTCAGAACTGGCAACGTCATACACCAATGAGAGCGACTTTCCAATGCCCAACCTTTGATTTGGGTGTGATCGCAATTGCGCAGTTCTCGGCGACGGCGCGGGCTTGATCCAACAAGCCCCTTGTTCCCCGACCGCACACAAGGAATTGTGGCGCATCGAAAAAGCAAGATCGATAAGCAAGTCGAGACGACCATCAAAGAAGAAGAAGAAGAAGAAGGACACTGGAAGAACGAAATAACCCTCGGCAATTTCATTTCAACCAACGTTCTAACACGTACGTCGTGATCTAACTCGAACCTCGCACTCAGGGCGAAGCGGGAACATTTGGCTTGCTCCATTGCAATACAGGATGGCAGAACGAATGGCTGGGAATGGAGCCTATGGCGATGCTCGCATGAGATCCCACGATTCAAGCTGTCATCATGACCGTTCGAGCCTTGTATTCGTGGTTCGTTCACTCGTAGGACGTGCGCACGATCGATCATCCCGCAGGGGCTACACGTCGTGCGATGCGATAGTCTCGTCCTCGGGGCGCAACATCAGCTGCTTCCAATTATTGTCAAATCGCTCAAAGACGCGCATGCCGCACTCTACACCATGCACTCACGGCCGGATATTCAACTCGGAATCATATAGGGGTGCGTCATTCTAGACGTCTGCTGGCCATCTGGACCACATAACGCCCGTCTGATACGTCGTTGCATCAAAACACATGGTTACATATCCGTCTAATATGAACACGCTAATGAAATCCGAATTTCTACTGACACCGTTCACCGTCACAATGATCCTGCCAAGCTAGTGCCAGCTCGAAACCTGTGTTGGATTCTGGACACATACACATGCACTGACGTCGCCACATCGTGTGTACGTGCACGCGTGCGCACGCTTTGAAAGTTCAAGAGGTGAAAGATATGCATTGCGACACATCGACATGCCTCGTGCAAAGTACCGTCGACATGGAGCGTTTCGAGAAGAAATCACCATGTGTGACCTTACAGTACTTAAGAAAGGCGTCGGCTTCCCGACGAGAGGTACACAATAATAAATAATTCGCATGATTTATGATAACGATACACGGTCGAGCATAAAAGAAAAAAAAGGTTAGATAGAGGGAGAGAGATAAACAGGAAAAACGCCAGCCTTCAATTTATAACATGGGGTGAGGGGTATCCTTCGAATCTCCATGCATCCATCTCGTCCGACCAACAATTTGTAAAACCTGCGCGAACACTGCGCATGGACACACATCGTACGAGATGTCTACTGCGGAAAAATAGTCAAGGGGAAGGAGCCAGACGATACAGAATTCTTATCGTTGACCATTTTGGTGCGCGCGAAGAGCTAGATGAAAAAGTAATGCATTGCATGCATGGCACCTCTCTTGGCGAATCGCGAATTGAGAGTCGCCAACAAGTCTCTCGGCGTTCCGGAAGGTGTTATCCACACGGCTCGATCTGGGACACGGTCTTATGGCACTGAATTGGCCGGATCTTTCATGGGGAAGGGTCAGATAAATATCTCAGGGTGCGTGGTACACGGGAACCAAATCGATACAGAAAGCGGATTATTGTCTGAAAGAAACATGGAAGAGGAAGCACCGTCCCCTTGACACCCGACGTTCGGATACCCGATACCTGCCTGCACACAAACGTCATATTAGCCACCCTATCGATATCTACCAATGGCGTTGCCAGCGAGCAGAACTAGAGGAATGTGCAATCCAAGTCGCACAGCCAATGAGCCATCGTCCGTCCGATAACGTCGCTGGTGTTCCACACGAATGCTCACGATAGAAACCGAGTGTCCCCAAGAAATGTGGCCGACGAGCCAAGTCCCCCGCAGACGTCAGATAATATCGATAATCGACGGCCAAATTCTGGTTTTCGTCAGCACCTCTTTATTTCAAGCCGAAAGAGACGTACTCGAGCAACGCAATCAACGATTGAATTACCGCCCACACAAATGGGATCCACCTACCCTCGTTTATCATTCGTACACACGAAAAGATGTAAGTACAGAGTGGACTTGCGTTGACATGTAAAAACCTCCCGACTGATACACCCACACGAGCAGGAATGCGAGGACGGTCGCACCGACCACCGCACTCATCAAACTGAACCCAAGAAAGGCGAGTAAGACGAGGAGTGAGAATGTCCATCGAGATGATGAAGGACGACTAGGCGAGTTGAGCCACTCCTCGGCGGTGGATGGCGGCAGGGAGGATGCGCGCCAGAGAGTTTGAGATTGCGTTTGAGATTGCGAGCGCGAATGGGAATGGGATGGAGGCTGGGTGTACGAGTGAGACCGAGTGTGTGCATGTCTGGGTGTGGCAGGAGACTCGAGCATGACGGATGTATCCCCTGCAGTTCTCCCTGGAGGAAAAAAAAAGTTGAAAAAGGCATAAAGACCGGTAATGAAGTTGAACGGGAGGTGAAAAATGAGTGTCCAGTATAGAGTGAACCTGAAGACGTCTAGGATGCCAATCAGTGACGGATTGATAGCAGCTAGTTTGGTGTGCACCTCCGGGATTGGAAAGGTAATAGCCGCCTGGTCGAATTGGTGGACCAAGGAAACCAACTTCCGTGGCGGGGCTGTAGAGCGAGGGCCAGGAAAAGTTATTGAAGTAGGCGTTTGGGTATGAGCTCATGCCAAGTCGACAAACATGTCACAGAGAGACAAATAAGCAGGGTAACTCGAGTGCACCATTCCAGGTAACCTTTTTGTGCTACTATACATTCATCAACTACAGTCGAACAATTCGGAGTGTTTTGAAGCTTCAGTCTTCAGGCATGTGGCGACAAGATCAGCGGCATAATAAAATAAAGCAGATAGAAAGAAAAAAAGGTGTCATCTGTCATTGTCTAAGATCACATCCTGTCGTTTTTCTTCTGATCTCGCGCTCCGTTTCTCCCAAATACGTTCACCCCCCTCATCGCGCAGTGAATGAAATCCAGACTTGGGCGTCTGATATCCATCTGCATCTTGTCCATCCTCGTCCAGACGTAATTCGCTCAGGGAGGATCGTGCCGACATTTCGCTAAGGCGAATCCCCATTCGAAGTCCATCGGGTGATGGGTATGTTGCTGGGGTGGATGGTATCGAGTGTGGTGTGGCGGAGTGTGCGGGTGTTGATGGAGTGGACGATAATCCTGGAAGCGATGATTGTCGGTATTGACCGCTTGGTGACATCATCGAATCCAATGATTCTTCAGGTGCCGGCTGCTGCCGCTGAACACCAACGATACGCAGTCGCTCCACCCACCTGAAGTGGCATAGACGTTATTACCTCTAACTTGATCGAGAAGGCTATGACTTACGCGTCCGCACGGTCCAAGCTTTCCTTGACGACACCCGTGACACCGCGCATCATGTCCAAACTTTCTGTTGCGAGAGTTAAAATGTGCTGAGCTGCACGAGTCGCAGCGCCGGCAGTTGGACGGCCCATACTTGCACGCGGAGAGGTCAGAGGTGATGGAGCACGAGAAGACACAGGGGTCGCGGATAAAGAGCGATCCGGTCCACCGGCAGTACGTTCTTTGCGTCTACCTAAACCTCGTCTGTTATTTCCTCCACCACCAGCAGATGCGCCAGCCGCAGAACTTGCTCCCGGATTGCCATCTGGTATGCCATAGGTAGCACTCGCACCTGCCGCACTAGCCCATCGTTGGGGAAGATGGAGGATGAAGCCGCGAACGCGTGCCCTAGCGGGTTCTGGGAGAGCACCACCGGCGTATTTGCTGATTACGTCGACTACCTGGCGGATAGTGTCTACTACGTCCCTGCGTACATCGTGCAATGTGCGCATGTGCGTTAGGGAGATATAGGCCTCTGGTGGCGATGAATCGACGACATAAGATTGAAGGGACTCGATGAAATCGCGCAGAATAAGGATCTGAGAGTCAATATGTGTTGTAGCATACTGTGGAACAGGGATTTAAGTCGAGTGTACTAGGTAATATTCAAAGACACGAACTTGAAGCCACTGGAGGCAGTACTTCAAGCGACGCATGCTTTCTTCGCTGACGGCGGCGCCGATACCACCGGCTTCAAGGAGGACAGTTTGCCATCGACTGCGAGGGACGACTTGGCGATTGCTATTCTGTTCTAGAGGAGTATTCGGATCCTGGGACTGTGGGGTGGGAGTACGGCTTTCGGCGGCTGTAGGTGGGGTGATGAGACAGGGCGGTAGATTAGATAAAGTGGTACAACCATCGGTGGCGTCGGAGCGAAGATCATCGTGGTCACGGGGGGCCTTGGGGGCGCTCTGTGGTTCTCCGGTGTCGGGAATGTTAGAAACCGGTACATCGACTGGCATTTTTTCGTCTGAAGTGGACGCACGGCGATACCTGTCGAGCTAGAAAAAGAGGGAGCAAAGACGATATATAGGAGATGCAAGGAAAGAGGTGAACACACACCCTATCGAGTTGCCTGCAGGCGAATTCGTCGAGCTGATTGACGTCGACGGGTAATCTGTCGATGACAGGACGGGAGATGTTCTTGACAGAAGACTCCATCATCTCTGCGCCATACTGTCATGCGAGAGCGAATAAGACGTGTTGATACGAAAATGAAAAAGATTGGAAGGACACACTTTTACGACACGCGAGCTCGCTTTTCCATGCTCATATGCCCTCAACGCGGTGCCAACGAGAGGTATGCTGGTCACTCTGGACACGAAATCGGGGTTGACGAGCTCAGGGAGTGGGACCGTTGCTGGAGGGGAGCGTGGAGCAGACGCTGAATGAGGGCGACAAGTCAACACGGGTGTCCGACACAAAACGAGAACGTACGCGGAGATGATCTAGTGCCGCTCTTCATGTCGCCGAGAGCACAGATGGCGATGCGGACACTCTCGTCCTGGTCGTCGAGCGAATTCGAGCTTGACGACGTCGATGGGGACGACGACGACGATGCGGTGGACATCGCCGAATACTAGTGAAGATTGTGGCACGAAAGAAGGAAAGACGGGCACGTGTGCTCGATACAGTTTCACGTGTTTCTTGCGGCCGTAGCGATATGCCATAAACGGATTTAGTCCTGAAATCCTGAAAAGGAAAGCCCCTGAGCGTGATGTCATATGAATACCCCAACTGAACTGGTCCCCTAATTTGAGTGTCGTCCAGCCACTCAATACATTTCCTAGTCATATATTTCTCGAGACCTCGACCAGGATGACTGTTCTCATCGCCCACCCACCATGGCGGACATCGACATTCTCGCCATCCTCGACGACCACGGCCACGACCTCGCCTGGTCACCCGACTCCGTCGAACATCCCGACTGGGCATCCCTCGACGACAGCTTCCTCAGCCAGCCCTCTGCTGCAGACTGTCCTATCGGCTTCAGCTTTCCCGGCCCCACCGCCAACTCCGCTCCCTTCCATCCTCAGCCCACCGTACGCCTCTCCGACCTTTCCCTCTCCGTGCCCCATGTGCCCATACAGATGTCCGTCCCAACGCTTCCGCCTTTCCAAATACCACACGCTGTACCCACCCCAGGCGCTCTCAGCGACGCCACTGACTCCCGATTCCGCAGCGGCACGGATCCGTCCTCTGAGGAAATGGACAGCGACGATGTTGATCCCGCCTCCCCGTTTGATTCAGACTTTATTCCCTCACCAAGCATCAACCCAGCATCCCTTTCTGTACCATCCATGGACTCACCCGCTATCGGTCCTTCTCGTCGCGCATCCCGCTCCATGATCAAAGTCCCCGTCCCGATTCCCAACCTTACAAAAAAGTCCCGCGGCCGAAAAGTCCCCACGTCGAATGGTGAGCCCATCTATGCGTCCAGCAGGGACAAGACAAAAAAGGGCGTACGCATGTATACCTGCCAAGCGGACGGCTGCGGAAAGTGTTTTGTCAGGGGCGAACATCTCAAGCGTCACATTCGCTCCATCCATACCGACGAAAAACGTAGGTCACTCGACTCTTGTCATTCTCACGTTCGGTAACTCGTCGCTTATGCTTGTTCTCAAGCGTGGGTGTGCACCCACAGGAACTGTAGTCGCGCATTCAGCAGGCGAGACAACTTGAATCAGCACCTTCGCATCCACAAGTTGCAAGACGGCGATGACGGTTGATGGATTCCCTCGATAGGGGTCGAACTCCGAAGCCGTGATGCTTTGTTGTCGCACGCTTATGCACATATCATCTTGCTATCGTTATCTTATCCTTTTCAATCTATCGTTCGGACGATTTACTTCAGGGTTTACTGGGCGCTGCTTTTCTTTGGACATGGCGGTGTATAGAATCATAAATGACAGCCCTGTCGCTGTTGCAAACAGTGATGAAGTCGGTGCATGCAGATAGGCACAACGGGCGGATAAAAGAAAATATACATTCCAAGGTACGACCAGGACAATTCCATCATAATCGATCGAATCTCCCGACTGTGTTCATGCCTCGGTGGTTGGTCTGGCGCGCTTCTTGGCTACCGTATTTTCCCTACGAGCGTCATCCTCGCACCGATAGACGTCAAACGATAGTGTATGTTGGGCTCACCTAAATCCGTTCTTGAATCGCCTCGAAACGCCCTTGAGGTATCGCATACGACCCGTCCCGGTCGTCTTTCGGCGCTTGGCCTTTTGTCCCCATTCGTACGAACGAAGTTTGGCAGACGGGTATCCGCACTGCGCACAGGCTGCATGGGAACGGATGTAAACGAGAAGAATGAAATGTTTGGATAGAAAACGCACTCTTGTGTTGTCTGTGAAATGCCCGATTGCCACAACGCCGGCATAGCGTGTGGGTCTTGGTGTGGCGCTTACTGCACGGTGTTCAATCGCAGGCAGACAGGGTACAAAATGAGTGGTGGGTGCAACGACTCGGGAACGGAAACGAGGACGCACCCAAAGGACGAAGTACCTGATCATTGCGCAGGGCGAGGAGGACGCAAAACAGTCCGTCGTCAGTGGGCCTGTAGGACGGCAAGGAACCATGCCGGAAACGAACCTTTTGTCTGTCAACGAAAGGTAGTGGTCAGCGTCCATTGGGATACAATCTAGAACGCATCTCGAAGATGGCCTGCCCAGCCCCATCCAACCGATCTCACATGCATCCACCTGCCAACTACATTATCCAGCCTCCAACCACATTCAAAGAGACACCCAGAGGTACAGGAAATGCGTCTCGTGCATCAAGTAACATCACTACTTACCATGTTGTCGTCGTCTTGAGGATTTTGTGTTTGTGGTACTGGTGTGAGGCCTTGTAACTGCGGCTGAGAATGTGGGAAAAAAGTGATGGCCAGCTACCATGTATAGACTCGATAGCAATGCTACACTATTAGGTACACATATGATACTACACTTTCTCGCCTGGATGACCCATCAACCCAGGCGGCGGATATCCCGGCGGAATCACGACAGGCTGCGCAGGTATATATCCATGCGGATACACAACACCCCACTGGCCTGGTCCGCCCACGCCCGCACCCACACCCCAACCCGGAGCATGATGTGTTCCTTGCTCTGCCCGCAGCTCTGCCGCCGATTGCATCGCCCACATGTCCCACTCCGATAAATGCGCCCGTCTTTCCACCATCTCTGGACGCTCGTTGTACCACGACGGGTCCGCACCCTTTCGCACCCTTTCGCGTAGTTGGCTTCGTGGCGTCTGGGTTGGGATATATTGGTCAGCGATCTGATCCTCGGATACCCAGGGGAGTCCCTCGACGAAACGCCGCATGCGCGTAAACGACGAGGCGAGCGAGCCCCGGGGTGACAATGGTTCGTCATACGTCAGTTTGGGACCCTCAGGGAACCTGATCCGCTCTGTCGGCGCGGAAGAGAAATGGGTTTCGACAGGCGGGATCACGGGCATGTGGTCGTGGAGCGTTTGTGAGCCATCCTCGAAGGGAGGCACAGATGCAGGTCTGATGGCAGGGTGCCTTGGCATACCTGCAACGGGAGACACCGGGCGGATTGATCGGATTGAGTTCTGGAGTGGTGAAGGGGGTACAGAGTCTGAAGGCGATACGACCGTGATCGCTGGCGCAATATCGATGGAAGGCGCGGGTGCGGACGAGGCCACGGACGGCATACGAACTGAACCAGGACGAACGACGGATGAACCACCGCCGCGTGAGGATGTAGCCCTCATTGACGGTACAGGTGACGCGCGCAGCGAGGCGGGGGGAACAGCATGTACGACACCACTGCTGGGAGAGGGAATCTTCATGGAGGGCACAGGGGACGCTGGGTGTAATGATGCTGGGATGACTGCAGGAGTAGTACCCAGATTCGACTGACGCGTGTAGGGCGACGTGTACGGTGTCGTACTTCGCTCGTCCGAATCTGGGGGCGTCGGGTGGACATACTGCGTGACGTCGCTCAGGTTGCTCGTTCCCAGCGCAGGAACTTCCATCGACTGGCTGATGTACGAATCAGATCGTGGCATGTACGGAGGCTCATAAGCGTGCCCGGAGAGCTTCTTGAGTCCATGCCAGAATGATTTCAGGAGGCCTGAGCCGCTACGTGAGCGCTTGTGCTGCGGACGATACGGGTCTGCTAGTTCGGGATCCACAGGGAAGGCGATGTCGTCGACTGCCATGTGCTCCCCAACCGTTGGAGCGGGGCTGGGCGGGGCAGTGCTGGCTGGGCGAAACCCAACTGAAGATGGGGCACGCTGGGGAGGCGACCACGGGGTCGGTGACGTCCTGCCGTTGGTACGGGGTGTCTGCAATCCAATCGGTTCGGGGGAGGTTATCCAAGTCACATCTCTGATACGGGGTGTCTGGTGTACAGAGTGACTGTAACGATTCTTTCTGCGCGGAGGTGCGGGATCACGACGGTATGGATCCTCGTCGTAACTAGGCTCTGCAACGTGCACGCCGCGTGGTGAGGCAAAGTCCATATAGCGAGGTCCCATTGGTTGGCTGCGTTAACGTGGTATGAAGAAAGATAAGGTGAAGTAAACCAGTGCTTGCGAAGAGGTTTTATCAGGGATTAATATCCTCTGCTATGAGGACAACATGGACGATCCTGAGGGACATGGTATCGGATGGAGCTAGTGTGGGTCAAGTCATCATCGCTTGTACATAACAAGCCTAGCTGCGGAACGACTCTTCCGTTTCGCTCAGAGGACCATCCCATTATACAAAGTGATTTATCCAGGCCATTCTGGAAGTATCCCACAGGTTATCTCGGTGCTCATAAGATTGCAGAGTAATGGGTGTTTTTTTCCGTGTAGACGAAATAGGGGTGAGACTGTCACGTGACAGTCAACTCGTGCAACCAGACTCGTGACCCGCCTTCGTATCGGCTCATTCATCGCTCTCACCGCTCTATCCAGACGATCAAAATACGCGAATACAGCGCGTTCCTTCAGAGCATGTTTGTCTTCTTGCGCATGTATGAAGCTCTGAATCCGGCGTCCCGTTACTCCGTAGCCTTCTCGGTCAACCCGGCGCAGACAATGAACGCTAGCGCAGAGATTGTAGTGAACAAAACATCAGGCACCGTCCTCTTGTTGACCCCTTGCTCGCGACACTCTGATCGGCCGTTAGATGAATCCTCTCTGGATGACCGCCTCTCCCTTATCTGATGACAAAGTTGTCTCGTATTGAAGCAACCCTGTTTGTACTTAGTTCCGTGACCCCAGCAGAGATAGACAAATCCGTTTGTAGGTGAGACCGTGTATCTTGTCGGCCGACTCGTTTAGCTTACAGCACGCCTTACATGAACCCGCTGTCGAATACTATCCTTCTTACTCGAAGCACGTCCGTAGGAAGCCCGATCGGCACCCACAAACGTCTTCCTACAACCCACCGCCCTTGATTCCCGTCGGCTCCATCAATTCACTTCGCCCCAACGCCTGGACGGTTTGATACGAATACAAAATGGCCTGCTTTCTGAGTTCAGAGGTATGTCCAGCTCCTCGTGGCCCACGTCTCGGTCGTTGATTGTGTCCTAGATACTACCAGGACGCATACATGACGCTTACGCATGATCATGGTCGGGTCTATCACCGTACCCCCTTCAAACCAAGCAACAGGCACAAACCAAAGTACTGGCCATTGACGAGTTTCCGGGATTGGTTCACAGGCAAGTTCAACGATCTGATTAAGAAACAAGACATGGTTGCAAGGCCACCTTTACTTTGCAGCCACAAACATGACCTCCCAGGACTGGCATGGCGTTTTGGGGTCGATCACTGGATCCGGAATAAAAAGATGACGGCGATAAGGTACTGGATCATGAAAAACTCGACAACAGCGACGAGCCAGTTACAGACTTATTGCCGCCATTAAAGCTGAAAATGCCATCTCTCGAATCATTGTCGATTATCACGTCATGAGCCGTAAGGAGTGGATCTTGACTTGGCCAGTATACGAGCGTGTATGACAGCGTAAATATCGTACCATAGGTTCGTGACCTTGATCGATTCAATCAAGCCGGCCTGCGCTCTGCATGGCTTCTTCGAGTCCCACTCGTCGTGTTCTTTGATACCTCGAGGACGCCTGCTGCTAACATCGTCAGTCAGCCTGTGCGGCTTCCGACGCGTGGGTTCCATCACGAGCCTAACCACGATACGAGAAAAAAAAAAGGTCAATACGCTATTTGGAGTACGTACCGACAGAAGTAAGACGCGTCTACTCACCGCCCATACTACCCCCACCACAAAGATCGCGTGCGCCCTTTTTCATCCAGTTTCGTCTCCGGTCCGGCGTACGCTCCTGCTATATATCTCCTTGTACTCATCCTCCTCTCCGTCGTCATCGTCGTCAGGTTGAGCGATTCTTGATTCGAGAAAACGTCAACGTGATCGTGTCTGTCGACGTCGTATCTGTGCACCATCCCCCAAGACGAACGAGGTGTTCTACTGATGTTCCACCTGCGCGTGCATGTATAATTCGACTTCTCACTTCTCTACAACGATACCATGAAGCATGTCAGATTCAAAATGTGACGCAGAGACCCAAATACGCCTTCGTACAACTGCAGGAAGGTGGAAAATACGATGATGATTTGACGCGAATAGATACTGGATCACCGGAATCGGTTCCATGTCATCTCCAACTTTTCTCTTAGAAAGCGACCGCTGCCTTGACCACCGTGGATACCGCCAGCATGTTCTTCTGCCCCGGATCTGGCGACTCTATCACAACCTCCTTCGTCAGCCCCAAACCAGTCGTGCAATGCACTTTCCTTCCTCTCGGTGTTCCGATTGATATCCCGCGCGTTGCGTTGCAATTGACCGCCGTGGTAAGGTCGTCGAATGTCTGTCCAGCATAAACGACGACCTTGAGCTCAGCCGCGAGGGCTTCTCCGATAGATCTTCCCAGTTGAATTGTGGTCGAGATCACGGAGAACATGTCGTGGAAGAACTTGGGTAACATTTTCGCTTGAGCGGTCGAGGTGGAAATAGCGCAACCAGCCGCGACGACAACGTCCGAGATACCCTCCACGACACGCGCTATGGCGTCATCAGGGTCATCGAGGATATAGGTGGCGATGAGTGATCGCCGACCGGCGGCGAGTGTTCGAGATTCTGTAGGACGCCGTTAGGAAACTGCTGACAGAACGTGAACGGAGCTTGCCTGATTTGCGCAAACGATCGTATCCCTTGCGAAGCCGCTTTTCTGTGCTTTCGTCTGTCGTCCACGAGGAAATGATGAAGCACAGGTGGGAGGTGAGATAGGCTTGAAGCGCGATCGGGAGAGGTCGTGGATGCGCAAGTGGCGAAGTAAAGGTAGAGGCATACACATAGAGACACGTCGCACAGCGGACGCTTGGTCCTCGGAAGCGGGGGATCGCATGTGACTGATAAAGTATGCAGATACCGATTTTGAGGTCCGCTGAATGTCTGTACTGAGCTTGTGCAACATGAGGACGACTGCCTTCTCTGCGTACACGTCAGAGTCGGCATTGAATTGAGGATCGGGTAGTTTGAATTGGCTGGCTGCGACATTAGATGTGATAGTTGTGAGTTGGTTAGCTTGGTGTAAGTACGTTGTGGATGCGAATGTTCATGGTTCTGAGGTCAGCTCGTGTGACACGCCGGGAAGCTTATCAAGCTCATCGCGTACTGCGGCCAGCTTGCCCAACTTTCGCGAAGCTGAACGCTTTCGACGATCCAGTTCAGCAGTGAGAGCGGCAATTTGGTGTAGCTTGCGTGACTGTGCCTCGACATGACGTTGCAGGTTTGTGACGTCACATTGGAGATTTCGGGCAGTCTATTGAATCATCCGCACACATGAAATGGCCAAGATGATGACCGGGACCCGCGGGGCAGTGTCTATCACCACCGCGTGACGAACAAGTGACAGTCAGTCGAGATGCGTCATCGGTGCTCGACGAAAGCAATCAAGGTTATCAAGTTTGTTCAGTAGCACAGTTCGGGCAATAACATACATGTGCATCTCATACACGACGCGGGGTGTGAATCTCCTGCAAGACCTACAGTATTGGACCGGTCGATGCGTTTCAGACACGATCTTATTGACCACTCTCCCAACTGCCGTGCGACGCCCTCCATAACACGTCCTCTAGGTATCGACTGAACGTACTTTCCTCGGTCCCAGCTACCACCTATGCCTTTGCCCATTACCAACGCATCTACGATCGGCGCCATATGCCCGGCCAAAGGTGCGCCATCGTACCCGTTCCACAACCCATCCAAAGCCGTCTTCTCGCTCTTAAACAACGCCAGGATGAACGGGAATGGAAACGTACGCATCAAGGGAGTCAGTAGCAGATTGTCCAGGCCGTGTTCTGCGTTGGTCGCGATGAAGAGCGAAACATTGGAACCCATCGTCAGCGACCGTCTACTTGGGGTAGGACACGTCTTTCCAACGTCAACGCCGTTTGTACATCCAACCACAGAATGTCCCGTACGAGTTTCCACCAGACGAGCCTCACGTTTCTCCGTGCACCTGCTTGGAAACGGCCATCGCCTACATGCCATGGTCTGGTTTGAGACGCGTGCAAGAGCTTGCCGGGCCTCGATTGGCCCCAAATCCACGAGCCAAGCCCACGGGACGAGCTTGTGTGCCAAGTAGTCCACGCATTCATCCGGTGGTGGTATGTCCGTCGGGATACGTGCGCAATGTCTCCGTCCTTGCTGTTTACCACTCAGTCGGAGCATCCGGGCGAGTGCGTAAGAGCGGACGTAGCGGAGGGTTTGAGGACCAAGACGAGCAGGTGGAACGAGGAGGGTACGGTTAAAAGAAAAGTGAGTGTGAGGGCGTTTTCGAAGGCGATGCATTGGTTGTGGAGACCGCTGTGGGGCAGGTAGGTGAGATAGGTGGTAGTAGAGTTGGCGCGGAGGGTGCTGAGATGTGGTCGAGTTCATGAAGGATGTTAAGCGTGATGTCAAGTGGGAATGAGGCAAGATCCCGGTGTAACGAGTCATGCCCTTCCGATGTGCCGCGCTGGGACAATAAGACCGAATGAACGAGATTGAGAGTATACGCACAGATGGAGCGGGATGACTGTACCTCGTCGAATATGACCAGTACGCGCATGCGAAGCATTCAAGAGCGAGGCACGCCAAAAATGACACGAGGATGGCCAAACGACGTGTGCGGCAGTACGGGACATAGACGTACACGCCTGACGATGAGCACAGAGTGGACCCAGCACGGGAACGACGGTGCCGTTCTCGGCCGACGCGGAGGGGGACTAGTCTTCTCGTCCTTCGTACGGAGCGACAATCCCCACAGTCTTCAAGCTTCAGCGCCGCCTTCGTATCGTCGCTCTATGCAAATGACCTGTGGATACGCAAACACACCGCGTCCCTTTCGAGCGGGTTCGTCTTCTTGCGCACGTATGAGGCTCTGAATCCGGTGTCCCGTAGCCTTCTCGATCAACCTGGCGCAAACAACCATCACAAGTGCAGAGATTGCACATCGACACTGGCGAACGAAAGCGCCGTCGTCTTGTTGGTAGCAGGGAGATGACTGGTGCGTCCCTGACCCTCGCTTGCGACTCTCTGATCGGCCGTCAGATGAGCCCTCCCTGGACGCCCCCCTCTAAGCGGCCTCGCTTCGAGGCGGGTACTTACTACCGCCGTTCACGGCACCAATTTTAAAGCAAACGAACGAACTTGTCCAACTCTGCTGGGGTCACGGGGCTAGGTAAGTCCGTGTATCTTGTCTGCTGACTCGTTGAGCTTACGGGACATCTTGTATGAACCCACTGTCGAATACTATCCTTTCCACTCGAAGCACGTCCGTAGGAAGCCCAATCGGCACTCGCAAACGTCTTCTTACAACCCACCACCCTTAGTTCCCGTTGGCTCAACCAGTCTATGACCACTTCGCCCCAAAGCCTGGAACCTACTTTGCCGAGTTCAGAAGCGATGATGAAGTAATACTCAAGCATGTCCAGCTCCTCGTGGCCCACGTCTCGGTCGTTGAATGTATTCTGGACACTGCCAGGATGCACACGTGACGCTGATGCATGATCATGTTCCGGTCTACCACCTGCCCGATGGGCACAAGCCAAAGTGCTGGCCATCGACGAGTTTTGGGGACTGGTCACAGGCTAGTTTGACGGTCTAATCGGGAAAAAAGACATGATTGAGAGGTAAATCAGTTTGCTTTGTCCCGGATAACGTGCTCACCCAGTCGAAAGGCTGAGCTCCATTCCCTTCTTCGGAATGGCTGGACATCATGAGATGCCACCAACTTCAAGGTGAGGTCTCACTGAGAGAACTGTTGAAAGATCCTCATACGCGATCCCAGATCATCAAACTCTACCTATACGATAACGAGCATGCGCTTGCGACGTCCTATCACGTCTTCCACGTGCACCGTTTTTCGATTTCTCGTGGGCTGGGGCATCAGCGAGCAGACCTTCTAGTATTGGAGTTGGATGGCGCGCCAGTGGGTTCTCGTCGTATCGTATCATGACTACTTTGCTCATGTCTTTCAGGAACCGTGTGCTTGCTGAACTTCTCAAGCGGGGTTCTCATGCCATACTCGTGTTCTTAACGCACGCGCCACTCATGTGCATCAGGCACGTCCCTCGCGTCAGTGATCTGTCCTAATGTTGCACCAACTCGACATAAGCACCTCCGGACGCCTGGATTGAATCCGAGCCATGCGCTGCGACATTGCAACCACCCGGCTATACGAACAGGAACAAGGTGGACCCCTTGATGATTGTGGAGGTGTGCGTTTACCTTTCAAGTTGATCACGCCACCGTTGGATTGATGTGCGATCAGCCCTACGCAAAGTCCTACGAGCTGTTCAAAAAGCCTAGATCGACAAGTCAGGGATGGCTGACGTTGTGGGTCGCACACGTATTGGGAGTCGGGCAAGTTCGAGCTCGCGATTCGGCGCGTATGGTATGCTTCTTGTGGTGTGAGAGGAAAACTGATGGATTGCAACATGATTCTTTCAACAGATTGCCAAGCGCTGTGCTTCGTCCACTTTTTCCAATGTGATATGTGTGCGCTAAAAAGTTGGACGAGGTTGTTGGTAGAGATGATTTGCTACGGTACGTCTCGGGTGGCTTTATTGATGCCTGGTGATTAAATTATTGGGGACAGGTGACATTGACGAGCCGGGGAGGCTGCTAGATGAGCTACTACCGGCCCTTCTCAAGGTGGGATAAGAGTTGACGTTTGCGAGAATGTCGTTCAATGTAAGAGACTAGAGATCTGTTCCGCTTGCCTCAGAAGACATCATAGTCGACCTCAAAGAATCCGAACCTATTTGTACGGGCTGTAACATGCCACTGCGGTCGGCATCGATTTCCTTTTTATAGCGAACACCTCGGTGATGTTTTTGAAGCCAAATGTCTGAGTGGTCGACAAAGCCACCTCTCAAGCCTCGCTCTCAAGTCATCACCAGATGTGATGATCTCCCTACTCCCTGTCGACACCATTTAACTATGTTCTCGGAAGGGTATACACAGATTATTTCCTACATGACGCGTCTCCGCATTCAGACCCAGTGCGACCACGTACCATTGTGTCAGATACGGGGAGAGAAGCCGATTGAGGTTGGGATGGACTTAAGGTCGGCATCCCGATAATTTCACTGTGCGTATTCTCGTTCTAGTTTGTGATCATGATAGATTGATGGCATAGGTCTCTAGCATCGTGGTGGCATTGAAAGAAGCTTGGGTGATCGAGGTGCTCGCGAGCCACGGACATCGCGCGCGTCGAGTACCGTTACACCTCGATGGCCGAGCTACATGCCGTCGGTGTCATTTATCCCCATGACGAGGATTCTGCGAACGTTTTGTGAGTGTCTGAACCCCGGTGGTGGATCGTGTACTAATAACTGGATGATGTCCAGCGTTCGATGCAACCCGCACCGGCTGTCGGTGTTATTTTCATACCGAGAACCAGCATTATTAGATGAAAGTTACCTTTGGGTGCTGGACGTGGTCGTCTATGTGTTATTGCAGCCGTCTGAGGTGGACGATGCAGGTGTGTACATGGTCATCTCCATGATGTGATCGCTGACTGGGTATCGAGTAATTCATGACGTTGATGGGCAGAGGCTACTGGGCTCGATCAGGGGCGTTCCGCTTGGCACGGTACAGCCAGGATCGTGAAGACGATGGTGATTGAACAATCGTCGTGTCTGCCCAGTCAAGTATGGTCAACGGTCGAGCCGCTGAGGACACGGCCTGGACGACCCACTACTGACTCTCTTGATGCGTACGTTTCCACGCGCGTTCTCCTGGCGTCGTTTAAGAGCGAGACGACGGTTTCGGATGGGTTGTGGAACGGGTACGATGGCACATCTTTGGCTGGGCATATAGCGCCAATCGCAGATGCGTTGGTAATGGGCAAGGCATGAGCGTAGTTGGGACCCATCACATCGCGTCCAAAATCAGTACCTCGGCACTTGCAAAGACTGCCAAGTAAATCAAGATATCCAGGATGACGCTAAAATACATGCTTTCGCTTACCGGTCGTCAATAATTGATCGGCTGCCCGCGGTGCGCCTACTAGAAGAAAGGATGATCATTGGCACGCTGGAACTCGACGATCTCACACCCAGGCCATCCACCAGTCATGGTGTTCTTCATGATCATGAGCTGGCCGAGGCGAGCAGTGCTAGTGAGCCGTCGAATCTCAGGGCCTCTCCGAATGCTGACGAACATGCGCCTCGGACCCCTTCATCCGTGGGGTCCGCCGAGAAGAAGTGACGATCGGGACCGTCTAGCCTCACTCGTGCTAGCTACTTGACGGACGACGATACTCAAGTATGCTCTCTCCCGTTTTTCTCCTGATGCCACTTTCATAGCTCCCCGAACAGGTTGGTCCACTGACTCATACCGTCAAGAGCGATGTCCTTGCCATGCTTCAGAACAATCCTGCCCCTCAACGATCAACGGTGGTCCCGTGTCAAATTATTCATATGACTTCTTTCTTTCCTACATTCACCAAAGCTATTTTGGTGACGAACCACAAAAATGGCAGGTCTGCGGGTGTTCTTCCAGATGTCATGCACCCTATCTTTCCAAATACCTCCTTTCTGTGTGTCCCCTTTGAACAGTCGAGACTTGTGCGTACTATTCCACATCATCCGCCTGGGCGTGGCAGGGTCTTCTCCAAGGGCTATGCTCGTCAGTGGGAAGTGAACGAATTGATTTCTTTACCCGCGACCGGCGATGAAGCGTGTAGGACTGGTCCTAGATAAGGATCGTTCATGTGCCGGCGAGAACGATGTCAAATAGGGGAAAGTTCCCCGTGCTCATGTGGGGTACCTTGATCTTTTCCAGTAGACATGGCAATGTAAGGGAGAATACGAGGTTTAAGGGATGTGGAGGTGCTCTTTGTAGAATGTATCCTGAAAATTCGCGTAGATCGAGGTGTACAGAAGGTGTGATTTCAAGTTGTTGGAGACTCCACGTTCAAACTTAGTAAATACGATCACAGTGTGACTCGGAATGATATATGGATCATCACAATACATGCATGCCTCAAATCCAGGATTGGATATAGACATGAAGTTGACCGGACCCTTGGAGAAATGAGATCTATAAGGTCACAGGCCCGGATATGCCACGCAGAGCACTTAGACACACCTTGTCAGATTAGGGGAGCCTTGTTAAAGGGTCCAGGAATTGTTTATGTAATTGATTGGTGGCGTGCGCATCGTAATGCGTGGATCACCACACCTCCTAACACTACCTCGAATGTCTACATTGCAATGCCAACCGACGAGGACATCAAAGCACTACGTCTCCCAGCTCTGCAGAAACTATGGGAGGCGGTATGGGTAAAGCAGGAGTCTTTCGAGAAAAAACAAGTCAAGGATGGCGACGCTTTTTACTACGTGGAACTCGGCGATCATTTTCGCGCAGCGAAGTCCCTTTGCGATGTCAAAACAAGCAAGCTGTGCGTCTTTCAAGAATATCCCGATGCACTCAAGGTGTTCGACGGCAACTCGCGTGGCTATGAAAACGGAGCCTGCATCATAGGCCAACCCGGTATAGGTAAGGTTATATCTCACTCTCGCTTCACTATGAAAGTATTTGTATTGACGTATGACAGGAAAAACGTGCTTTATTGTGTACGCGGTCTTTGAACGACTGCGTATGAAAAAACCCGTCGCCGTTGAAGTCACCCACTGGGATCGGTCTACTGAGCGATACTTGTTATTCACTGCAGAGGGTGTCACCCTTCATCATGGTTATGACATAGCCGCTTTGGAGCGCCACCCGGGAATATGGGCCTTTTCAGATTCCACTGCGCGTGTTCTTATCCCCACCGTTGCCTTTACAGACACATATGGTGTTCGTACATTCCAGGCTACCTCCCCTAGGAAAGACCGCCACAAAGACTGGACTAAGCAAAGTGGTGTCTCATATTATGTCATGAACATCCCATCGAAGATGGATATCCAGCATCTCAGGTAGCTTCCATTCATTGTCATTGCCTAGCTATATAAGTAACACGTTTTCCAGCCTCGTTCTGGACAAAGACGTTGCAGAAATGCAATCCCTTGCGACTAAGTGGGGCAATGTTCCTCGTACCTTGCTCGCCCTCTGTGGTAATTCAGTCGCCCAAGACGGTCCTGACGACGAGGTCCGCGGACAAGTGGTCACCATTACCGACCAGATGACTAAGGTTATGGGAGCCTTGAGCGTGTTTGATACCACCGACCTCGATGGACCTTCTGCAATTTTCTTTTTCCAACCCTCATGCACGGAAGGCGGCGTCATCAATCGCACGCGTCATCGTATATTTATCCCAACCCACTGGCTCCAGACCCTGGTGATCAACGCACTTCACCGTCACCAAGAAGCTGAGAGAACGAAGCTCTTCCATTTCCTGACTCGTTCCCCGATCACTCGTCCATCCGCTGGAGTCGTTTTCGAATCGGCTATACATACATTTCTGTGCGGGGGCAAGGAATTACACGTCCGCTGGCATAGGAAGCCGGCGCATTCCAAACCTACCTCCACTCTTTCCTTGCCTGTTCTTCAGAGCTTTTCAGGCGATGTCGACCTCAAGACGGCTGACGCTCCATTTTACTGGCTTCCTATGTTGTTGAATTTCCCCACCATCGACAGCGCAATCATCACTGCGGATTGCATCTATCTCATCCAGGTGACGATCGCGATGACACACAGCTTTAAGGAGGAAGGGATCACCAAGTTTCACGATGCTCTATCCGAGGACAGGAAATTGAAGAAGAAGAAGTTCCTTGTCATCGGTTGTAGAGAGAGACAGACGGAGGCTGTCACGCGCAACTTGATTCCCAAAATGAGCAAGGCCCACCTCAACTTGGATATTGGAAGTATCACGATCGATCTTGGCCCAAATTTACAGGTCATGGTGAGCTGTGAATTCCCTGTGGAGGAGCTTTTCATGGATGTTTTTTTGTGAGCAGGTAGGGGAGAGCGCCTCCTAAAGCAGGGGGATGATTGGAGATAACAGTAGCACTTTTGCAGTTAGTTGACTGGCACGAAACATCGTCGTGAGTTGTATCATGTTTGAAGGGAATGTATGTGGT
>JBBPLQ010000272.1:0-31754 GCA_038089855.1 Royoungia palumana
CATTTTTCACTATCACCAGCCTGGAACTGCGGAATCTCGAGAATGGACTGAAAATACCCTTGAAGACTTCGGTAAAGTAGCGCCCGAAACGGGTGCTCCTTCTAGGACTGTATGCAATGTGATCAATGTCACCTGGGTTGCGTTTGAAGGTACCATCATTCTCGAGAGACCACGAGGGGAGGTCGTGCGAAATGGCGTACTTCAAGAATCCATCGTGATCTATCGACCTCAATGAGCTCAAAAAGGGGCCATTCAAACGTGTGGAACAATCCTTCAATTATGCCGCTCTCAGGAATAGACCTCTTTGCATCGAGAGTAAAATGTACTACCTCCTGGGTAACGCTGTCGGAGAACGTCGTTGGGAGGAGACAACTAAGTGAAAGTGTCGCGGGCATATTCTTCAGAATACGGCATTTGATTTGTCTTCTGGTTCTCGACGTAGATTCGTGACACCGTCGGTGTGAGCCAGAACAGAAGCGCTGTTGGCAGCGCAGCGAGGACCTGAGCTGAAAGCTTCAAGTAGGCGAGAATAAGTCGTGGAGATTCGCTGTCTGGCAGGAGGATAAGTCGACCCGATCCGACCATCATGTTTTCATGTATTGTTTGGAGACGTAGATGAGCGCATGGTCCCGGTTCGACCGACGACTGCAGATCACCAAGGGGTGTTGAGGTATTCCAGACCCATCCGGTGGTCAATCAATCTCGGAAGAGAGAAAGGAAGCACATAGGGCGAATGAAATGTTGAACAGAACTTTTCTGTGGACGAGCGACCAGGCTGTCATGTATTATGTAATTGGGGTCTTAAAGAATTACCACGCCTCCCCTCGCAGAGATCTCGTTACAAGACTTGGCGTTTATGCAGTTGCCTGTCTCATCAAGAATCAAAATGTTGTCATCAGACTCGTCGTAAGGTTTAGTCGTCCTTCCGACCTAGTTACGACCAATGAAAGTGCTGACAGGATGTTCAGGGGTTTCCACTTGCCAAATCGCCGGCCGGGCTCTTTCCCAGTGGAACACCAATTCCCTGGGTGAACGTCACGGTCTGGTCCAGTCGCCGAGTTATGGCGTGCCTTCAGGCGTGACCAGATCTAGCGGCGTCTATGGTTTTCACTTTTGCAGCATGTATAACGGAGAAACTCCTTCTGGACAAAGGTCCGAACTTCATCCGATACGGCCCGGTCAGGTGCCACTACTGCTGTGTTCGACGGACCCCTGGTCTTTTCCCATGGTCAATGGATCGTTGCTCTTGGGACGCAATCGAGCACCTATGAAGGCATCGGAGGCACTCATCTTTCCTCTCGCATGACCAAGACGGTTCAAGACAGGCGGAGTCGCGCAGCACGCCCTCGTTCGGTCTAGCGCCATGGTGCTCCACGTTCACATGCGCTCAATCATGAGGACGATTCCCGTGGAAACCCCAAATAATCTTGCCAGCATGCCCACTGGTTTTACCTTTTGTCGTCCCCCGCGCGCTTGTACTGGGTCGCGTAGTCTGACTTTATTCCAAGTTCGACATCGTCTCCAATGGCTTCCACCGCCGCCACCGCCGGCATGAAAGTTTATTCATTCATCTGTCGCACTTAGCTCCCTCTCTACCTCGTCAATTTACAAACGCCGAATATGGGTACTTTTTCTCATCTGTTCTCTTCACCCGTTTGGGGTCCATACGTATGGCTCCATTTAAGTTGCCCGAGACGACGCATGGTACATATCATATTGCACTAATGCCACAGCCCCTCGAATGGGGCAATTGATTGGTTTTGACGGCTTCCGTGACTATGAGCGCGGTCCGCTTCCAACACTTGTCCTCCCCAATTTATTCGTGTCTCTCCCACAGAGATGGAAGGACCATGTTCATGGTAGTCACTTGACGAAAAAATGGACGTCTCGTGAACGTCCTGTGGAGTCGGATCCATCGTAGGAGACAGTAGAGGTATAAGAGTGGGGATGGGAAGAGCAACTGTCAGTGTTTTCTCGATGCCTCACATATTCAAGTCAAGGTTGCTGCTCTGGACCGCCGTCGTGCTCGCTGCCTCTTCCATGGCGCAGGGGGCGGCGTACACTCTTTCCACCAGTCTTTCTGGCCAATCGTTCCTGAATGCCTTCGAGTGGCAGGCGATCGCCGATCCTACGAATGGAGACGTGTGCGTACCTTCTTGACTGCTTGGTCAAAAAGTGATGAGATGTGCGTGACAAGAAGGTCTGATACTTTCTTTGCAGAAACTATGTCGATCAATCAACGGCTGAGGCAGACGGCTTGTACTCGATCAGTGGGAATAGCGTAACCTTGCGCGCAGACGATACGACCGTTCTCGACGGGTCCGTGGGACGAAACTCATTCAGGCTGCAGTCCCAAAATCAGTACTCGACGCACGTTGCGATGTGGGTCATTCGATAGCTCGGGTGGGTCATCCATTGACATAGGTCTAGTTGGGATATCGGCCATATGCCCGAAGGGTGTGGGACCTGGCCTGCAGTCTGTATGTATCTCAAATCATTTTATAGGGTCTCGAACCGTGCTCACATCCAATTAGGGTTTGTCATCCTTGTTTCTAGATTGGAAGGGTCTGATGTCGACACGCTCGCGTCGCGTGTCCGGATTTAGGGTATGTTGGTCCACGAACTATGACACCTATTGCACGAGTTGATCTCCCTCGCTTCAGGAACTTGGTGCTAATTGGCCAGACGGTGTAAGAGTCGTCGTGGAATGCGCGTCATTGAATGCTTCTCACAACCACCCTACAGGGCGAGATAGATATGCTCGAAGGCGTTAATAACCAATCGCCCAACCAGGCTACCCTCCATACGAGCGCGGGTAAGTATTTTTGATGGTTTGGCATACCATTATTGCTTACCTTGTGACAGACTGCACGATGCCAGCTCAACGAACGATGACTGGGTAGGCGCCCCTCGTTCTGCTCCCCTCTGATCGACGTATATGACTATGACCATCATAACAGCACTAGTTTGACAACTGATTGTGATGTTTACGACAACAACAATTCTGGATGTGGCGTCGGCTTCGCCGACAGTAACAGTTTCGGTCCGGACTTTAACAATGTGGGTGGCGGCTGGTGAGTTATTTTTACCTCGACGAGTTTCTTTTTGAGGAAGTGAACGGGATATGTTTGATAACGGTCCAGGTACGCGCTCGAACGAAGTGCGACGTATGTCTCGATCTGGTTTTGGGAACGTGGTAGCTCCAGCGTGCCCTCGCAAGTCAAGACTCCGGGAAGCACTATTGATACCAGCACATGGGTAAGTGTCTGTCGGTGTGGGATGTTTGGGGTGAAGTCGCTCATGTATGAAATTGACAGGGAGAACCATCGGCGTACTTCCCCAACACAGACTGTGATTTCTCGACGCACCTCGGACCTATGAATATTGTGATCGATTTGACCTTTTGTACGTGCTATCTCCATGTAGACGCCACACGCCTGTTTAATCTGTGTTCAAAAGGCGGAGATTGGGCTGGTAGCAGCTCCGTCTACGCAGCGTCTGGCTGCCCCTCGACCTGTACTGGTAAGATAAAGACGCTTCTCTGAGAGGACACGGATGCTAATGTGGTACAGACTATGTGAATGCGAACCCGTCTGCGTTTTCAAACGCGTATTTTGAGTTCAATGCGCTGAATATTTACGAATGATCAATGAGATACATGCTGTACGATACATAGATGAGGTAACCCGGGATTGTGGCTGAGTCAGCGATGCTGTCGGCAAAGTCCGATGCAAAATTGCAAAGCACCTACTTTGTTTTGTTTTTTCTTTCCGTCGACCGCCAGCTGCTGCTACACCCCGTCGCGTCTTGTAATCTCTAGAAAAGACTTCCTCACGCACTCAAACTTACACGTCCATTTTATTTCCCATCGTCATTGGTATGGCCTCTGGCGTTGCTGCTTGTCGTGATGACCCCGTTGACACGTTCTCTGGACTACCCTTGTGCAGCATCATTCCCTCGTCATGTCTACCCCTTCTACGATCCACCAGAACGTCGTTCCTTCCGAGGTTGGATGGCAGTTCGTTCCTCAATATTACACGTTTGTCAACAAACAGCCCAATCGTTTGCATTGCTTCTACACCAAAACCTCAACTTTCATCCACGGCACAGAGGGCGAGGACGTCAAACCCTGTTTCGGACAGCAGGTCCGTTTTTTTTTCTTCCACCCCTTTGCCTTTTGTCATCTTTCTCTGTTCCGCTCATGCGTCATCTCTTAGGAAATCCACAACAAGATCACCTCGATCGGATTTCAGGACTGTAAAGTCTACATTCACTCGGTAGATGCGCAGTCCTCGGCCAATGGTGGTATCATTATTCAGGTCATCGGTGAAATGTCCAATCATGGCGATCCCTGGAGAAAGTTTGTCCAGACTTTCTTCCTCGCCGAACAACCAAATGGCTACTTTGTTCTCAATGACATCTTCCGCTTCTTGAAGGAAGATACCATTGATGATGATGTCAGCGAAAATGAGCCCGCGCCGGCTGCTGTGGTTCCCGAGCCCGTTACCCCCGTTGAGGAACAAGCATCCGAACCCGTCACTGAACCCGACCCGGCTCCACCCCGTGAGCCTACACCACCCCCGGCCCCTGTCCTGGAAGAGGAACCGACGACTGTTCAGCCTGATTCTCCCTCGTCCCCCGCGGCTCCAGAAACCGAGCTTGCTGAGCCAAATGGGTACCATCGCGAGGAACCTGCTCCCGAGCCCATCCCAGTGCCCACTAGCCTCTCGGAGCCTGAAACTGTTCCAGAGGCTTCACCCGAGCCGGAGCCTTCAGCCTCTCCTGCGCCACAACCTCAGGCTTTACCCGCTGCCGCACCAATTACACCGCCACCCGTACCGACACAACAACCTACTCCACCCACACCTGCGCCTGTCAAGTCAGCACCGAAGACGTGGGCGAGCCTCGCTGCTACGGACTCGAAAAGATGGGGATCGCAGGTAGCGACCGAGTCTAAGGGCTTGAGCGAGGTGCCTGTCGCCTCGAGCCCTGTATCGAATAGTGGTACTCAGTCTCCAGCACCCCCACCTCCTCACCGGGGGCAGCAGCACGGGTCACGTGAGCATCCCTCTGTCGCGGCTGTAATGGCCTTCACTACCCCGCAATGTTTCGTCAAGGTATGTTATCCAGCCGTGGTTAATTTAGAATGTTATTGATTTATTGCTCTCGCTACAGGGCGTCGTTGAGTCAGTCAGCCAACATCAGCTCAGTCAGACTCTTTCCCAACGATTCGGTCCTGTGAAAGACGTCGAGATCGTGCGGTCCAAGGCTTGCGCGTTCCTCGAGTTCTTGTCATTGGATGCTGCCAAGAAGGCGATTATTGCCTCACTGCCACAGAACCAAGGTGGCGAAGGCGGTGTGCGGATCGATGTTGGGGGCGAGTCCGGCCATGTGCGTATCTTTGTCGAGACGCGCAAGGAACGCGGGGATAGGCCTCAGAGTCGACCTCGTGGTGGTCCGCCTATGAATGGGGAGGCTCGCGGTGGGTTCCGTGGTCGTGGTGGTCCTGGACGGGGACGAGGTGCTCCGCCGAGCGGTAAGTGAATGCGCTTTATATGTGATGAAGGAATGAGGCGGGGG
The DNA here is from genome assembly GCA_038089855.1 of Royoungia palumana. Lineage (NCBI taxonomy): Eukaryota > Fungi > Basidiomycota > Agaricomycetes > Boletales > Boletaceae > Royoungia > Royoungia palumana. The sequence continues at coordinate 5,581 of JBBPLQ010000272.1, forward strand.
TTGGGGGACATGAGCATACATGTTTATATTCGTCCATTGCCAAAGTTTCTTTATGTCGCCATGCTTTTTTGTAGCTTCTTTTCTTTCTTTTTGTTGTTTTTTTTTGTTCCTCATGTCATGCTTTTCCTGTCCATGTTTCTGCTGGGCTGTTGTGTTGTTTCTGCTTCGATTTTGGACGCTCCTGTTGCGTGAGGAGTCGATCTTAGAACTCTACAGTAAAAAAAAGTAACAAAGAATGAAGGAAAGAAGCTATGATTTTTGACTCGTCTTGTTCTCGTCAACGCCGATAGATACGACTCTGGCTGGCTGGATTTAACGGATATGTACAACGTTGTTGTTCTCGCCATGGCAACGGAGACAGACGGATCTGCGTTTTCGTCGCCATGGAAAAGCAAAAACAGCCCGGAGGTGAGCCTGCCCAAAAAGGAAAACGGGCATAGAACGTTCGTTCATTGGTTCCCTTTGTTCCTTGGATAACAAAAAGCCCAGAAGTTGGTCGGCAACGAGGGTGGGTGTTCCGTCGGAGAGCGCACCTTGTTCTCAGTCCTCGACGTTCGCTTTTCTTGCTCATCTGGCCTCCTTGTCTCTTTCACAGTTTACGCCGCGCAGAAGATCGGTCACTATGCCAGACAATCCACAGCAGGCTCCTGCAGCTGCTGCCACGGCTGCATCCAAGTCAAAACATGGTCATGGCCAATCCTCTCAAGCACCACCCGCACCCCGCAAAGTACGCTTCAACGTAGGTGAGTGGAGCCGATCCACATTTCCATTCAAGAGAGTCGACGTCTCTGATTGTGATGATGTGATGTTCCCGCGAACCCTGCTGCATGCATGACCAGGCACGCAATATCAAGTTCTCGATGTCGTCGGAGAGGGCGCCTATGGCATCGTCTGTTCTGCAGTGCACCGTCCCAGTGGACGGAAAGTCGCTATCAAGAAGATCGCCCCATTCGATCACTCCATGTTTTGTCTCCGGACGTTGCGCGAACTCAAATTACTCAAATTTTTGAGCGAAGCAGGGGTCAGCGAGAACGTGCGTGTTCTGTCTTGTTCTTCGAGGGGGAGATAATAACACTAGTTTGTTTCTTCTCTTAGATTATCTCCATCTTGGATATCATCAAGCCCCCGTCACTCGAGGCGTTCAAGGAAGTCTATCGTACGTTCATACTTTTTTGGCGCGTGCCGCTCCGTTTGGAGCCGTGACTAACTTTGTTTCTCATCGTCGGTGGGACTTATCAACAGTGATTCAAGAGCTGATGGAGACTGACATGCACCGCGTCATCCGCACTCAGGATCTCTCCGACGATCATGCACAATACTTCATCTATCAAACCCTCCGCGCACTCAAAGCACTACACTCAGCCGACGTTATTCACCGCGATCTCAAACCGTCCAATCTACTCTTGAACGCCAACTGTGATCTCAAGGTCTGCGACTTTGGACTAGCGCGATCTGTCAAAACGGCAGAGCCATCGGGCACAGAAACTGGGTTCATGACCGAATATGTCGCAACGCGGTGGTACCGTGCGCCTGAGATCATGCTTACATTCAAGCAATATACCAAGGCGATCGACGTGTGGTCCGTAGGATGTATACTGGCCGAGATGCTGTCTGGGAAACCCCTTTTCCCTGGTCGGGATTACCATCATCAACTGACGCTCATATTGGACGTGCTTGGGACGCCGACGTTGGATGAATTTTACGCGATCACTACACGGAGATCACGTGATTACATACGAGCATTGCCATTCAAGAAGCGCAAGTCATTTGCAACAATCTTTCCGAATGCGAATCCGTTAGCGGTCGACTTTTTGGCCAAGACACTGGTGTGTTTTCAACAAAGGTCTTGAGAACCCGCTGATTGCTTCTGTAGACATTCGATCCCAAGAAGCGGATAACGGTAGAGGAAGCATTGGCTCATCCATACTTGGAGGCATATGTATGTGATTATAACTTCGTTCTGAGAGACCGTTCATGCAGTCCTTGCAGCATGACCCGGACGACGAGCCCGTTGCACCTCCGCTCGACCCCGAATTCTTTGAGTTTGATCGTAAGTCCGCACCATCTTGGGGTAAAAGACATTATCGTAACATTGAGACATCCAGTTCACAAGGATGATATCAGTCGAGAACAGCTCAAAGAACTGCTATACGAAGAAATCATGTCCTTCCTCCCTGCACCCATCACTTAACCAGCGCAACGGTGTATACCACTGTACGATCTCGCGCATATACTCGCTATCGAATGTATATTACTTGCGACGACGCGTAGATATTTGATTTACGTGAGTCGACCCTCGATACAGTCGTCGGACATCATTTCTATTGGAAAACGCGTTTGATTTTTGGAGACAGAGATGACGCTTTTCTTTGTTGTTTGCTTTTTCTCTTTGTTATCTGGATGTAAAGCCCATGTACGACTCGTGGGTCATCTCTACTAGTCGGAAGTATGCGATCGAGAGACACGAGTCTTCCGGTTTTTCATCATCTTTTGCTAGTCATCTTTTTGGCTTGCTCAGGCTGAATGTATGGGCGATGACGAAGCACGGTCCAGGACATCAATACTCGCAAATTCACCGGAATACTTCATGCGTGTGACCGAAGTTCAATTGAACCGCGACTTAACTTGTGCCACTAGATCTGAGCATCTCATCGGCGGTGACCCTTATGTCTCGCTTAGAGATTCCCGAAATCCTACTTCAGATCTTTGATCTTATCTTGAATACGAAGCACGGTCGTCGTGACCTTGCAGTTCTGGCGAGGACGTGCCGCGCATTCCACAAACCGGCCCTGTCCGTCCTTTGGCAGACCCAGCCATCGTTGGCATTCCTTGTTCTGTGTTTCCCTCCGGAACTCCTCAGATTTTCGAGATCTAAACGTGGTGGAATCGTAATAGAGGTGAGGTGGCTTCATATCTGACATGTCTGCACTAAATTGGAAGAAGGAATTCACGAAACTGCCATCCTTGCGAGATTGGGAACGGCCGTTGATTCATGCATCATTCATCAGAAAAATTGAACTGCCATACTGCAAAGAACATTTAGGCTTGGATGACTGCAAGATCACATTGAGCACGTTGGATACACTCGTCAATACATGTCCTGCTCTTCCGTTACTCCCAGAACTTCGACATCTGAGCTACAGTCAAATATGTTGCTCCCTAATGGCGTCCCAGCAGACGCACGCGAGTGTCAGCTCGTGGTTTGTTTCAGCGTGCTTGACCAAATTGTTCAACCCAGCTGCTCTCCGATCGGTGACTTTGGGGTCCAAAGTTGTTCAGCCCAGCGCGTGTTACAATATCCACCCCCTGTTAGCACACATGGTGGAGCACTGTCGGTTCCTCGAATCTCTTACAATGCGGAACCTACCCGACGGTAACATATCTTCAATTTTTTTGTGGTCAATTTCACTGAAACACGCACACCCGACAGCAAACGACACTATAGATGTCGCGAGAGACTTTGTCCTCATTGGGTCTCTTCAGAACCTCACGTCATTAAATCTGTCAACTCCGGGTGCTGTTTCGCCCTACTTCAAACCGGGACCTTTGTTCCCTAGGATACGCGAACTCAAACTCTCTTGTGCTCCATCTCTGGCGCTTCGATTCTTTGAGCTCATCGTCTCTCCAGAGCTCCACGGAGTATGCCTATTTCTCACTCCCGAAGTAGGTGGGAGCCCTGACGGATGCTGCACATACATGGCTTCACGGGATTCGTGGCAAGAGTCTCTGCGATCGATCGTCATAGAAGGTGGCTTTGTGTCCACTCCAGCCCTCGAAAAGCTCTTTGTTTTCAAACATCTTGATCACCTCGCTCTTTCTACCCGCGAGTCGGGCGACGACTTGCTGGAACGCGTGGCGAGAGCTTGGCCTATGCTGTCCTACGCTTCCGTTCTCCATTGGAAACCAACCATGAGCCCATCCCCTTCTAGTGCTACGTTGCAGTGTCTTTTATCATTCTCCAAACATTGCCCGCGTCTCGTACACCTCGTACTTGCCGTGGATGCGGTCCAGATCCCACCACTTCCGTGCGTCGATACCAATGACCTCGAGACATCCCAGGCCTTCCGATCAAGAGAGGGAAAGACTCAGAAAGAGTTACTTCTCGACCTGCGTCTCGAGGAGCATCTGATTGGTGACCCTCCTGATGTCGCACGGTTCCTCTTGGAGCTCTTCCCTGGCATCACCCTCATCACCCGGTGTTTTAGCTGGAACCATCAGGAACCGAGAGATGTGTATTGCAAGGGGGAGAGAGTGGCACGTATTGTCAACGAGCGACGTCAAGTAATGGATATTGAGGATGGTATGTCACCGGCTTGGCTTTGGTGCATGTTTTACTGAGCTTTTTCCTGTTGATTCCGTTGCTATTTAATCTTGACACTCTGATACAGCATTCTCTCTTTGACATTGGACGTCATGAAAGATGGATATCTGTGCCACAGTAATTGGTGGCTCGCAGTGTCGAAATGTATAGAGCATTGAGCATACTCGAAGATTAAGGATTCCGTGACGAGGACGAAACTAACTAAGCTCTATCTACTACTGGTTCCACCGTGACCCTACTTTAACTTTCCCCTAGCCTGCGTACTGGAAATCGTTGTTCCAACGTTGCTCTGATTGCCTCAAGAGGTATCTGAACCTATTGCATGTCCGCACCTGTCACACGCCCGACTCGGATGAAGGTACTGGCGCGTTATAACTTGGGAATGGCAGGCGTTTACCTCGTCGGCGACGGCGACGCTTGGCACTGACTTGATATCGTCACCTGCTATGATCTTGTTGAAGATCGTGCATCGCTCGTAATTTTCAAGTATGCATGCTGGTATACATGGCGAACGAGAAGAAAACTGGGGCAGGAAGCTCAAGCTGTAGCAGGAATGTAGTCGTGCTTGACGTCCGACGCGTCCTTGCCCGTGTTTCCTTTTCGGGCACACGGAAAAAAAAACATCACGAGTTCGACACCCCTATTCGGGCAGCATCGACTGGGTCACAGAGCTTTGTTACTGCCCCGATGAGGGTCACTCCTAGTTAAGTCTTTCTTCCGATGTCCTACATACCAGTGGACGACCCAGATATTTTGGAAGAAATCTTTGAGCACGTATTAACGACGAAGCACGGCCATCGGAAACTTGCTGCTCTGGCTAGGACATGCCGCGCATTCTACGCACTAGCCATTTCAGTACTCTGGCACACTCAACCATCGTTGGGGCCCCTTGTTCATTGTTTTCCTCGGGACATTCTTCACATTACAGGACATGGTCGTGATCGCGACAGAAGAGTGGTATGACTCCACCATCTTATATCATTCCTATGTTGAACCTGATGCTTGGTTTGTTACCCAACGATGCAGGAATTCACGAAACCACCATCCTCACAAGACTGGGAAAGGCCGGTGATCTACGCAAAACTTGTTAGATAGATCAAGCCATGTGCTACGAATCCGAGATCAAAGGTGTTCACTATCAGTTCACAGACACTGAAGACTCTCGCCACCACCTGTCGAGCCCCCCCTCTGTTCCCGGGACTTCAACATTTCAGCTACCCTCTGATACTTCGCCCCACACTATCAACCAATATCACCACCCTTTCTCCGGCGTACCTGTTTAAATTATCTAGCCCTGATGCGCTTCGGTCACTGGGATTTGACTTCTGGTACGATGATAACAGTGGGTATGATGGTCATGCCATACTGGCACAGGTGGTGAAGCGCTGCCCGTCAATCAAAGCCATCGACATGCGTAATGGTAATTCCTTGCAATTGATCGGCTAGGTAATGTATCATTCCTAGGTGATAGTGTTCCGGAGTTTTCCAAAGGCCTTTCGCTCATCGGATCACTCCAATACCTCACGTCATTCACGTTGACGGATCTCTGCTCCTCGGTATTAGATATTGATGCGATTCCTTTATTCCCTGCTGTCCTCGAACTTCATCTTTCTTGCACTTCACCATCAGCCCTTTGGGTCCTCAAGACCGTCATCTCTCCCGCCCTCCAGAAATTATATCTCTCATCGCCACTTGGCGCAAGTCATTAAGCCGATGAACTATGCGCATTTTTAGCCTCACGAATGTCGTGGCATGAATCAATGCAATCAATCATCATATGAGGGGCTCGTGTGTCCTCACACGCCCTTGAATCTCTCCTCGTGTTCAAACATATTCGCACTATTGCTTTATCGCACTCGAGGGTTGATGATGACCTAGTCAAACAGGCAGCGAAAGCTTGGCCCATGTTGGAGCGTCTCATCTTTGAAGACAGCGACCGTTGCGGACGTGCTTCTTTGGAGAGTCTTGCTTTACTGTCAAGATACTGCCCGTATCTCAGGTACCTTCAGCTCCCACTTGACACCCGTCAGATCCCATCGCCTATCACTGGCAATGGATCCGATGCACCGCAGACCGAGTTGGGAGCAAAAGAGACTCGGAACCAATTCCTCCTTCAAGTCTCACCTTCAGACTGCCCCATCAATGGTCCCACTCTCGTTGCACGGTTCCTTCTGGATCTTTTTACTATGCACACGCTGAGATTTCTCACCGTCCGGAGCACTTGGCATTATGTATTCCGTCCGCTTCAGGAGGGGATGTGGAAGACGGTAGCTGAGATTATTATCAAAGCATCGCCCGCGCTTGGAATCCCAAGTGCACACGAAGAAGATGGTACGTTGCCAACTCGTTTTAACTGGTGTCATCGCTCACAGTTTCGGGTTGTCCTCGGTCTTACGCCACAATAGTTTGGGGTCTTTCAATGACATCCTCTACCACAGATCTGGATGAATCGCGCGACTCCAGTTCCTCCGAATATGAAGCAGAACTCGAAAGGGATTATTTCCGAGTTCCATATTGCGGATAACGTCAGGAGGAAGTCCAGTCTCCGGAGGGTTGTAACAATTGCACAGGTAGTAACTATCTTTGAACAAAATTTTTTGTACTCGAGCGACCTGAGGGGAGTGACACAGCGATGCACTTGTTCTAGAATCTGCAACTGTCGTCTTGACATACTAATGGTTCATGCGAGGTTCACATGTGGTCTGTGGATGGAAAACAGTAGTTCAACTGACCCTATTTTGGAAAGAAAAATGAAGGAGAGAAGGAAGGCGAACATAGATGATTATTTGTTGGTCCCGGAATATCGGACTAAGCTGAGTCTGCGCAGTGACTTGAAGCCAGTGATGACGAAGACCTCAGGCGACTTTGAGGTAGAAACAAATCGAATGATGAAACTTGGAGACGGTGGCGTGGTGCAAACGACAGTGAGAACATACTGTAATGCTGAGGGTGACTGTGACACGCTACTTATGCAACCGCTAGTGGCCAATGTCCTCCCAACGCTTGGTGGAAATTTCAGAAATTTTGCTCGAGATCTTCGAGCTTGTCTTTACTGCTGATAACAGCTATGCAGACCTTGCAGTTCTGGCTAGGACTTGCCGTGCATTCCACGAGCCAGCGATCTCGCTCCTCTGGCACACTCAACAGTCCTTCGTACCCCTTGTTATGTGCTTCCCTCCAGAAATACTCAGCATTTCAAGAGATCCAGATGAAAGAGTTCTCGGGCTGCAAGTGGTATGCTTCTGCTTAACTGCCCAGCGTTACGGATTCATTATAATTCACGAATCATGCTCGCAGAGATTCACCAACAGGCCATCCCGTGGAGATTGGGAAAGACCGATGATTTATGCGAAACTCATCAGAGCAATCAAACGGCATCGCGAGAACTTCCTCGAGGAAACACGTCAACTCGATCTAGATGTGCTAGAAATGCTCTTCGACACATGTCCTGCCCTCCCACTACTCCCAGGACTCCAGGAGATCGACTACCATTGGTTGTTCCATCCCTCCCATTGGTGTGAGGTACACGCTAAATCCAAAGATGTTTCCGCATACCTGTCGAAATTGTCGAGTCAGCCTGTACTTCGTTCGTTAAGATTCAAGTTTCAACAACGCCCCTGTATGTATTCCGGCAATGCTCTGGTGGCTGAAGTGATCGAGCATTTCCCATGTATCAAATCTATCGAAATCCACAATGGTAATAAGTCAGTAGTCGGCTAGTCAATGCACTAAATGCTTAATCCATAGGTGACGATGCTGAGGATATCTCTGAGTTCTTCCCTCCAATTGGATTGCTCCAGAACCTCATGTCGTTGACCTTGACGCACCACTACCCCTCTGAACCCGATCTACTCCCTTCATTTCCTGCCATTCGCGACCTAGACCTCTTCTGTTCGCCATCCTTCATCCTCCGAATATTGAAGGCTATACAGTCTCCGAGGCTCCGTCAAATAAGTCTCCGTGTAATCCACAATAAAGCAGAGTCCGACGATCTCGACAAAATCTGCACGTTTGTGACTTCGCGAGATGAGTGGCGACAATCCATGCGATCAGTGGCGATACTCGGTATGATGGTATCGCTTCGGACTGTTGAGACGCTCTTCGATTTCAAATTTCTCTGCCACGTACATTTCTGGACCCAGATCATCGATGACAATGACCACAAAAAGCTATCAGTCGCTTGGCCTATGCTAGATTGTGTTTCCAACATAGACGTCAAGGACCCGCATGGCGATCGTAGTCCATATTGCAGTGTTCTTTTATTTTCCCAGAGTTGTCCGCATATGGGGCACCTCGATCTCCCCAAGAATGACGGGATCCCACAGCAGTATGACGCTCCCAGGACATCATCATCCCCAGGGTCTCAGAATCGTCTGCTCCTCGACATCTCTCCGTCCTTCAAAATTCGTGATTCCGTTGGCGTTGCAGAATTCATGTCGGACATGCATGAAATCCACCAGATGTGGCTTTGATATCTACCAGCTGAACCTGTAGTGGGAAGAGGTATCACCGAAAGATGATGAGTGAGAGCTCAATCGTGGTGGTAAACGACCGAGATTAGACGCACTATACCTGAAGATGAACGGCACTGTCAATTGTCAATTCGTAGTTTATTCATGGGACTGGCATTGAATCTGCTCGGACGGTTGTACATGTACTACACGCTATTCACAAAAGACCCACACAAATCGCACAAAAGAAGTAGTTCGTTAAGGAGGCAAGAGCGACTTTTCTGTCTACGCAGCTTTTTGCCACTCCTTGTAATTTCTGTAACCGAATTCAACATGAATATTGTAGTCTGCCGACAAGGAGTCCTCGTCAAAGGGTGTCCCGTATGGAAGGTTGCGGAACCTCGTGAAGTGTGCGTCAGTTCTCATGGCAGAAAAGAAGACGCTTGAGTTACCATCTTTGTTCCACATCCCTCCTCGTCTGAACCCATTCTTTACCCTTGAGCTCGGGCTTGGGGTCCTGGGTCCTTGAGGTGGGCTTCCTGTCACTGTACTGAGCTGTCGAATGACAAGATGTACAGGTCCCAATGAAGTCGTCAGCCAATCTGGAAAAAAAAAAATGATACTTTCCTTATATCGTGACGCACGAGTGAAACACGTACCCATCAAGGCGTTGATGCCAACCCAACCAAGGCCTTTCACCTCCAAGAAACTCGAGCAATTCGAGCGCCTTGGGGTTCTTCCACAATTGCTTTGGAAGGACTCCAGCATCATATTCTTCCTGAAGCACGTCTGGATCATTACCCCATTGACATCCAATCGGGAAGACGTTGTCCCAGGGCTTATGAGCGAGTTCCGAGAGGTTTTAGTATCACTAATTACTCCCACCTGGGAATACTAGATGTTACTTACATCCTTAGCACCATTCCTACCGTCGCACGCGAAAGTACCAAATACCCAGCCGATAGGAGAACTTGGGTCGCGTGCAGCAAAATCAACTTGGACGAGACGAAGACGGGTGGCCGACGACATCCGTTCGTCGGGAGCATCCGCAGATCCTGGGTCTGGCGGAAGTACACCAATGCAGGCATATGTCTCAGGGGACCCTTTGGCGATGGGAACCTCTTCGTCCTTGATATCGCAAAAAATGTTCTCACAAACCACTGATCCCACAGGAAAGCTGAGATGATCGTCCCACTTGGGGTTGTTTGGATCAGCCCACATATCGCCCAGGATTGTGGCAGCTATCAAAAGTGTCCGAGTGACTAGAATTACAGCAGCGTACTACAGACAGACCTTTCCAGTTGAAGTAGCTGCAGAGCCAACCCTGTACCCAGCCCTCCTGACCTTTTGCAAGGTAGTGTGGGTTGAGAAAACCTCCGAAATTGAGCCCGTTAATCGGCTCGCGACCGTGTTTGGTGTAGTGCAACCATGGAGCATGGTACCATCGGCGATCCTGCAATGGGATGTAATCGATGATCTGGTTACGTCAAACAACTTACCGTATTCTTTTGAACGATGAAATTATTTTTAGTGTTTCCTTTGAAAAGGTATTCCTTGACCAGATTACAGTACTCCTCTGGCGATTTCTCGAAGTTTACATGAAGCCACGGGTAGTCATCCGAAGGTGGAGTGTAGCTGGACTGAGGATAGTCGTTCCGAAGCTGCCAGGCGTGGAAAGGTGACGGTGCAGTGAAGTAGGAAGGGGTATTAAACTCTCGTTCAGCAGGAGTCAACATGAACGACGTAGGACTCAGAGAGTGAGCCGACAAACCATGATTGGTTGATTTTCCGTGCGTATTTATATCGTCAGGAGAATCAAGATTGTACAATCATGGACATGTACTGGTCGTTGTTTACCATATGTGTGAAGATCTGTATAATATTTGCTCAAACGGTGAACCGAACCCACCGTTCAAACAGCGAGCGTATCCAGATATGATTGGTGGGTTTGAGAGACAAAAGGAACATTGCGTGTGAACTCAGGTAGCATATAGTATAGCGCCGGCGATCTGGGGGCAATAATTTCACTTACATAATATGGGGAGAATGACTCAGGGTTCAAACGTTCAACGTTCGTTCAACGTTCAACGTCAACGTTCGAACGTTCAGCACTCAGTAAGTGCTCAGTCCTGATTCTTAACTCATCTCAGGCCCCTCTTGTTTATTGAAACAAAATTTCGGGGTTAGTTACCCCTAGCATTGACGGACATTAATTCTAGACAGACCCACGGGCCACGTCAGACGTAACTTGGAACTGAAGGCCTTTCCCATAATCCGTAAACTAATACATAGATTATTCCAGATCATCGGGAAGACTAGTGCAAAAGGCTGTTCGGACATTCATCGGAGTCGGCGTACATGAAATGCGTCCAAATGGGTTTCTATCAGTAGTACCGTACTAGTACGTACTAACGCGTACATGAATCAACGCTTCGACTACATTCCTCATCTCCATGTGATCATATTATGTATCTGTGTGCCTAACCTGTCTCACACAGTGATCAAGATACTGGTTGCCATTGTGTGTCCTTCCCAACCTTCATCAAATGCCCATCGATCAAGCAACCTCCGGCCCAGCCATTGCCACCGTTGAGGGCATGGCACCTGGGCAGGCTCAATGCCTCCTGAAATTATCCAGTAACCCCACCCAGGCGGGTGCTACTAGGACTCCCGGAAGGTGCCCAGTCTCCAATATGCCAGTCGATCTTCGAAACAACATGCCGGTCGAGAGCCAAGAACCTTCTCCAGGTCAACTCATCACCCTTCCAACGAAGAGGGTAATTTCTTCCATTCCTCGTCCCACAGAATCGACATACGGTCATCAGAGCAATTGTGAGTCCATACTTCGCCGTTTCTTGGTCGAGGCGCAGAAAAGAGCGCACTTTCTAGCACAGGAAAACTGGGAATATCCATCGCCTCAGCAATTTTATAATGCATTGCTTCGGAAGGGTTTCAATCTACCGGAAGAACGCATGCTAGGCATGGTCCTCATCCACAACCGATTAAATGAGGACGCCTGGAAACTTGTACTGCAATGGGAGTCTCGCTTCCATGAAGGGTAGAGATATATTCAAGTTCGTTGAGCTGTATAAGTTATGTATTGACGCCATGTTTCTAGAGAAGATGAGACCGCTAAACTAGAGCTCGCATCATTTTCGGGTCTCCATGGACATCTCTCGAATAAGGCTCGTTTCTACAAACTAGGAAAACAATTCTTCCCCTCCTACTTCACGTACGCGTTGTGTTTGTTTGCAGGAACATCAATCTGGAAGATGACTTACCAGAAAACAGGCTACCCGATCCTTTCGACCGACATGATTGGATTGTTCGCCGTCCACGAAGCGGGAAGAGCGCGCGTTATGTGATCGACTACTACGGGATCAGAAATACAGGGAGAAACACGACGTTCGTTCTGGACGTTCGACCAGCATTGGACAGCTTTGATAATGCCAAGATGAGATTTATAACTGTTACAGGCAGAATACTCTCCTGTCTGGGTACGACAGTCTCTGGAGCTGTTCTTAGGTTGGGGTATTTGGCGTTAGTGCTGCATGCCTTGTTCCTCTTGGCAATTTGGATCCCCGTGTATATCGGCAGATGTATGTCCGTATAGTTCGAATTGGTACTCTCCTAGTGTGACGGTACAGCAGTGTGAATTTCAACTGATCTCCTTAACGAATGGTGCTGACAAGTCTCCTTGTAAATCTAATTTTGTCCTACTGGCATTCGATCTGAATCTACATCGGACTGTGCTATAACAAGCAGGCGGTACCTTAGCAATCTGGGGCATTTCCAAGTGGGGTCGGCCGGTTACTTTGGTAGCCATTGAGTCACCACTACACCGTTGGTGGATTCAGAAAGAAAACACCCTGGAAATTGGACTTGCCTTCAGGGTCTCATGGAATACACCGAGGCACTGCGACGCAACACTTATTACGTGCGGAACCCCTGTTGAGCTGATTCTTCCAGCTCAATCTAACCAGGAAATTATCTTTGGCATAATGTACCGCTTATGCATCCAAAGCCGTCAGGCTGGTGTCGCCAAGCTCCTTAAGGTTGCGCCAAGTTATCGTTAGGCCTTGTTCAAACGGTTTAGAATAAGGCACCCGAAGATCTCGCTTCGCCAGACAGTGGGAAAGCGGGTGGAGTACATAGGCGCAGGTTGGGGGCCGGAATGGATGCTGTTTGACTGGAGATAAGATAGGGTCCGCAAGGTGTTGATGCGAGTATCAACTGCTTCTTTGGGATGTGAATGTTTGAATACCTTCCGCCGCCAGATCTGCGACGAAACAACGGCGCTAAGCTCAAATTTTACTTACATAGGGTTCAAGTTGGGCTCTTCTTTAAAGCTTCAGGGGTCGACGGTCACACCCCACATGACACATGGATATTTCCAGAAAACAAACTGGACAGGTACCCTTATTATGTTGATGGGGAAATCGATCTGCCGCACTCCCACCAAGGTACGTCAATAATTCCATGAGCGTCAATCGGATCGACCGGCCGAGATCTACAGGTGGCATCTAACTTGGATTCAGGGAGGCGGGATGTGTCTTTGCGCTACATGTACAGCAAACGGAGCAGATGCGGTGTGCGCACGCCCAATTCTTTGGTCTGGTTCGTGGACGCCTTTCTCATTTGGCCATATAAATACCCAAAACTGCGCTGTGACCTGTAGAAGTCTCTCTGACGCATACACAACTTCTATGGCTCAGCCCCAATTCACCCTCACCAGGCGGTCTGCCTACCACTCTTGGTTACCCCAAACCAATGTTGTCCACAACGAGTTCGTGTTGCGTGTCATCAACCGCACTTCTAAGCAGCGCGATGGAGCGCTAGGGCATCTAGCTTCCGTTGAACAGTTCTCAAATGCGCTCACCCAAGATCAGAAAAACCTTTTCGCGAGTGCGCTTCGTCAGGTTAAACAATATTATGTGAAGGTAAGGTTCAGCTGACGTTCTGGCGCCGGGACTATGACTTATTTCTTTCCCAGTGGGCCGATCCTAACTCGATTGTGACAAGCTTTGACGACTTCCTCTACTTGCTCGACGGTATCGTCGAGTCCGCCCCGGAGTTCTACAGGGCCAAGATCCGGGACGTTACCATCGGCGAGCCCGTTGGTGTACCCTTGTATCTCATCCTCGACTTAGTCAGCAACACCTCCGCGGCTTACACCTTGTTCAATCAGCCAACTTTCAATTCCGCTCTCAAGGATTTGCTAAACAGCTGGGGAGATTACCTCAGATCGCCTGCGTCCAACAATACGCTGGCAGACCAGTGGTTTAGCCCAGAGGGCCTCAATGTGTTGGAATCTGGCCTCGGAGGGATGTCTTTCGACGATACCTACATCCTCGAGCAACCAGCACCCACCCGTTACAATTCTTGGGATTCCTTCTTCACCAGGCAGTTCAAGGACGTTGCAAAAACACGTCCGATCGTGACAGGCGATGTCCCCTTCCTCTACAACGCATGCGAGTCCACTGTGTTCCGCACTTCTGCAAACGTGCAACTCAATGATACCTTCTGGCTCAAGACTCAAAACTACTCCCTCTTTGATATTCTAGGCGGAACTGATGAAAATACGCTATCCTCCTATGCAGACCGATTCGTAGGCGGTTCAGTTTACCAGGCGTTCCTTAGCCCCCAAGATTTCCATCGCTGGAACAGTCCCGTCAAGGGCAATGTCCTAGCGAGCCAAGTATTTGATGGCACATATTATGCGGTCCTTCCCGACGAGGGTGCCCCTGCTTACGATCCCGACCTCCAGCCGGGTGATCCCCACGGTGCCATGATTCGTTCTCAGCCCTGGCTCAGTGTCGCTGCCACGCGCGGCGTGTTTATCATCGAGCCTGACAACTCTTCCCCCATTGAGCTCCTTGCTTTCGTCGCGATCGGAATGGTGGAGGTGTCTACTTGCGACATTACCTATAACAAGAGGCAGATCTCCAATCCTAGCCACGTCGAGATCGGAGACGAACTTGGGATGTTCCACTTTGGAGGGTCCTCATACACCATGATCATTAAGCCAAAGCCCAACTACAGGCTTGCCTTCCAAGATTACTATGATACGCCCATTCGACCTGGCCAGCATCGCTGGATCCACTCCGTCATTGGGCAGTTCCTACCTCTCTGAATATTGCTCTTCAGGGAAGATAGGTGAGCATTCTTCGCGACACGTATGATTTATTTATTTATATGGAATACAGGGTTTCTCGAAGTTTGAATGCGTTACTGTTGTACGATGTCTTGTCGGTGAAGTTCGTGATGATGATTGTGCGTTGCTGTTTGGCTCTTGTGAGATACTAGTACTTGCAAGTTTCGTTTATCGACTGTGTTAGTTCGAATCCTACTTCGCCTGGTGATACTTCAAGTAACTACTCGTCATTTTTTTGAATGAAGATGTGTGATTCCCCGGTCATGATAAGCTCACCAAGAAGCGTAGTGTCTCGTCAGTCAAGGATATTGGTACCTCCCTAATTCTCAAGTTGATCGATATTTCTGGACGATGGTTGTGAATTTCGCCATGTAGCGTCCAGTGCAAACCAGTGAGTCACACACGATGACACACCTCAGATTCCGAACTTCAACGGGAGGTGTACGATTTCCGGTAGAGCCTCTCGATCGAGGACTCCGAATCGCAGAGCTTTTCCTAGCACGTTGCTTAACATCAGTCCTTCATTTTCAATTCGATGCGCTCAGGACGGTGTGCGGTATCACCGTGAAGTGGGTCTTTCAGCCTCTGAGAGAAATGCTCAAAGCTTCACCGTAGTGACGTATGATCTATGCTACGCAGATTCCCGTTAATTTCCGTGTAGCGCCACTGGAGCTGACGAAACTCCAGGCTTGATCTACTCCGCATTCAATTGAATCTGTTCGGCGATAGCAGTTCTCGAAGCATGAATCAGCTGCCTGAACCCACTTTAAGAACCAAGGTGGCGTATCCCCAGTGTTTACCCCACCTCAAGTCCAACCAATTGGAGTCTTGCAATCCAATCGCACAGATTTGAGCAGGGCGCCGGGATCGGTTAACCACTTGATCCGATGACACACGTTCGCTACACATGTCCGCCCAGATGAGCATCCAGCAGGATCCCACTCCATCCTGTCACCATTCTCCTAGCTAACGACCACCGCACAGCTCCACGAGGTTGCAGCAACTAATTACTGGCATGTTACGAAGGCTATCATTTAGCTGCGAGTCCACGCTGTCTGTGTTCACCATGGGATGATATTGATACGTCGGGTGTCATCCGGGTGCGAAGATGACCGCAAGCTTTAGTCCAGACCGAGTTGTTGACAGCTGCAACGATTACGCAATCGTCCTTAGAAGCAAGAGCCTGGCAGCTGAGCACTTTACGTTTGCTTGCTATCCACGGTACGTTGTCAACATTTCCTCTAATGTCGTTTATCCATCGAATATTCCATATTCCGTAGAGCCTGAGAAAGGATGTGGCTCTCCATCTGCATCGATAAGGAACAGCAGCAAGATTGCTGGTCGGGTGAGTGATTCAAACCGGGCCGTTGTTTACATTGTGGATCGCGATGTTCTTCCGAGTTCGACCAATCTATGGTATAAAGGCCAGACTTCCTGCGTGATTATACCAACCAGCCACAGTGGTTCTCAGAGATCGACTTCCCACCTTTTCCCCACACGATGCCCTCTCAAGCGTTCGAAGACCTCACTAAACGCTCCACTTATCATGCTTGGGTACCCCAGACAAACTTGACGCACAATAATTGGGTTGCGAAACTTATCGAGTGGGCTCTCGGGCGCAAACGCAATAACTCGCCCCACAAGCCAGCCATCCAGGCCTTCGCCGATAAAGTTAAACAAAACCCAGTGCAAGTCGATCTTTTCAATCAAGCCCTAGAACAAGTCGGCCAATACTATCGAAAGGTATACTCGAACCCGTATCTACGAAGTAGATTGCAGATTGATCATTATGTCCATAGTGGGCGGACAGCAGTGCGGTTATCAAAACCTTCGACGAGTTCCTGTACCTTCTGGACGGTATTGTCGAAACACCCCCCGACTTTTACAAAGCCCAAATTGGGGGGCAGACGATCGGCGAGCCGATCGGCGTACCGCTCTACCTCATCCTCGACTTGCTCAGTAACACCTCCGCTGCTTACAGCCTCTTCACCCAGCCTAGTTTTAATGACGCACTCAAGGGCGTGTTGGATAGCTGGGGAGAGTACCTCAAGACCGAAAGTTCCAACTCTTCGCTTCCGCGATGGTTCAGTCCCGAAGGTCTCGCGGTGTTGGAGTCGGGCCTTGGAAAGCTGTCATTCCTCGAAACCTACATCACCGATTCTCCCGAATTACCCTATTACAAATCATGGGATGCTTTCTTCACCAGACAACTCAAGCCAGATGTCCGCCCCATCCAGAAAGATCCCACGGATCCCAGTCGTGACAAAACCTTCCTCTGGAACGCTTGCGAGTGCACAGTCCTCCGCACTGTTTCGGACGTACAGATTCACGATACCTTCTGGCTCAAGAGCCAGAAATACTCCCTGTGGGACGCTCTCGGCGGTAAACTCGATGGTAGCTTGGCCGAGTACGCCCAGAGGCTCGAGGGCGGTTCGGTTTACCAAGCGTTCCTCAGCCCTCAGGACTATCATCGCTGGCACAGCCCTATTAATGGCGATGTCTTGGCGGCGAAGGTATTCCCTGGCACCTACTATGCGGTACTGCCAGACGATGGTGCACCTGAGTATGATGCCGACCTCGAACCGGGTGACCCTCACGGCGCCCTCATCCGTTCCCAACCCTGGCTCAGCGTCGCTGCTGCTCGTGCTGTATTCATCATAGAGGCAGAGCGCACTTCCCCTATCGACCTCATTGCCTTCATCGCGATCGGAATGGCAGAGGTGTCCACCTGCGAGGTCACCGTCAATAATGGCGACTACGTGCAAGCTGGAGAGCAGCTCGGAATGTTCCACTTTGGTGGATCTTCTCACGCGCTCATCGTGAAGCCGAAGAATGGTTACAAGATTTTCTGGCAGGACTACTACAATACCCCCATCAGGCCTGGCCAACACCGCTGGGTCAACTCGGTCATTGCACAGCTCCGCGGAATCGGTCGCTCTTAAACTGTTTTGGTGAGTCTCTCTTTCCGACGTTGCACCCTTCAAGTTTCCCATAATTCATGGACGATATAGAGCTTCCTCACGCTGGCCATCCAGTATTTTCTTTTGTAAATGATGTGTCTTGATAGCTGTCGCTTCTTCCGACGCTTATTTTCAAAAAGGAAAAAAAAAAAAAAGATGATTGTCTGTACCAACTTGTTTGTACGATATCAGTAGTCTACTGTTGAATGCCAAACTGTCGTGTCCGCTTCCGACATGGGTTTGTGTTCCAATGCCGAAAATATGTAAACGCTTTACCTCATGAAAATGATCGCCAGAAATGTGACAGTCCTCGATTCTTGAAATGATCTTACTAGTTGAAATGCTCTCTGAGCAGACCTGTCCGAGACAAGCTTCATTTAGGGTGAGTTAAAGCCATAGGTTACGTGATAGAGTTACAGTACTGGTATTCTAGTTCAAGTTGTGAGCTTACACCGGCGTGTCCGCGTCCACTGCGTGTTCTTCAAAGTATATTCAAGTTTGACCAAAGATTGCAACCGTGCGTCGCTTCTTCCACTCTCACGTCGCAGTCTCTCGTTACATCACTGACATCACGTTGAGCTTCCTGAAGCGGACTGAAGAATGTACTACACACCCGAAATCAGCTGGCCCTGGATACTCGCAATTCCCATCGCATAGAGATTCTAGTCCTGTCCAGTGAGACGTGTTATCGATCTTGTTAATTTCCGTGCGTAAATCCTCCAATCTCCGCCAGATTGCAGGCCCATCTGAGCTTCGGAATAGTCCTGCGCCGCGACTTGGTCGGATGGAGCTATGGAATCGATACTTCCTGCTAGTAATAGGTACATACGTGAATGGAATAGCATAGGTACAGCCCGCGCATTCCAGATGACACATCCGGGTTTTTCTAGAAGCTTTACGCCTGGGGTTTGTTCTACGAACATTCTCAGCTCCATCTCCACCGGAGGAGATCGAGAGGCCCTGATAAATTGACAACAGCCCATTTTTAGGTAATGCGGGGTAAAATCACGTTTTGAGGTTGTCTAATCGTAGTGACACGGCTCCTCAGTGACGTTTCACCACAATTGAATTCCAATTCTTCCGCCGCCGCCGTTTCTGGGGTGGACGGTTGTGCGGAGCATCTAGAATGTTTTGACATCTGGAACGTTCGTTATTGAATTGTCCCGAAACCGTCATCACCCAGGTGACAATGGCCGCTTGCCGGCTTGATCATCTCTGATGGTCGGTAAAGTTTTTCCATCTCTGGTTTGCCTTGCAGAATCTTCCATGGAGCCTGGTTCAGTCCTCATTCACATCATCGCGGAGAGGGGCCTAGGCGTGTGATTCTGGACGATTCTGAGAGCCGAGTGTATTGCATTCAATTCCCATGCTTCTTCATCGCGCAATCGTAAGCTATCCAGTTCCTTCACATATTCAATCACGGAGCTCGCGAATTCCTATTGTTTCTTCCAAGATGGACTTCCGATCTCGTGTTTTACAGTGAGCAAAGCAGAAATTGACACTGGTCACCGACATTGCAAAAGTGACGGCCTGAAGAACTCCCGGTAATTCCACGCATTACGTCCGTGCCGAGAAACCCCGTGACTTCAAGGCATTGACGTGCGGCGCTGTCCTAGGCCATGAAGGAATGAAAGCTCGTGATGCTGCCCTTTTACTCATTTTATTTGAACCGACGCGACGGTCCTGGTATGCTCAGTAAGTTAGGCCAAGATGATACCTATAAGCAATGGTAAGATTCAATCCCTCATGATGACAAATATATCACTTACAATATCCGCAAGTGTTGGAAGGTCCTAGCGATGCATCGATGCCTTGATGTTGCGCCCGGATAAGCTTGTGAGATGTGGTATAAAGACTCTTGCTGAACTCAAGCTGGTTCTACTCAGTGCTCTCACTCTCTACGACCTGAATTTTACAACATCTCTGATTGACTAGCCCATCATGTCCAGCAACGAAGAGAAATTCTTAGACGAGGTCAAGCAAAGTGCTGGTCATTACGTTGAACGTCTCAAGGAGGCCATATACATCCCAAGGTACTATTCTAACTTCCTCGTTGACCTAATACGACCATAATGTCCTTGACCGAATGTGGTTAGCGTCAGCGCCGACCCAGCTCATGCGGACGACGTTGTGAAGATGGCTACCTGGCTCAGGGCAGCACTCGAGTCTTTCGGCGTATCACTCGACACGCCTCCTACCGAAGTTCCTTCGCTTGTCCTTGGACGCATCCAAGGCACAGAGAATAGTACCAAGACAGTGCTTATTTACGGGCACTACGACGTTCAGCCTGTAAGTGATTCTTATGTGAAATCTTACAAGCACTGAACGAACTGCGTGTTCATTCCGATTCCAGGCAGACAAAGTAGCATGGGCGGAGCAGAATGCTGAATCGCCCGACCCATTTGTTCCTACGGAGGTCAGTGGACCTGGCGTAGATAAGCTCGTGGGTCGCGGGACCACGGACGACAAAGGTCCCGTGACGGGATGGCTCAACGTCCTCGAAGCACATCAAAAACTTGGTATCAAACTACCCGTTAATATCCGGTTCTTGTTCGAAGGGACTGAAGAAGTTGGAAATGATGCGTTCGAACCTTGGATAACGGCCGAGGCGAAAAAGTCTGATGGTTTCTTCGCTGGCGTTGATTGCGTCTGCATCGTGAGTGTCGTTGTACTGACGGACGCGTTGCCTGACGTTCTGTCGCGTATTAGACGGATAACTACTGGTTCAACGCCCGCCACCCCACGCTCTCGTATGGCCTTCGAGGGATTGCTATTTTCAGCATTGATATCACCGGCGCAAAGGACGACCTCCACTCGGGTATATACGGACGGATGGTTCACGAACCCATGACAGATCTAGTCAAATTGCTTGGGAAACTTGTGGACACTAGTGGCGTGATCACTGTCCCAGGTGTCGAGGAGCTGATCCCTGCGCCGTCACAGGAAGAAGAGTAAGACTTCCGTTATCCTGGACTAGAGCCACTCATGACTTGGATTTACACAGACAACACTATAGGAGTCTCGACTATACGGTCGATGATCTCGCGAAGGATACGGGTAATCATGTAGGTGTAACAAGGCACCTCGCTCTTGTATGCGCAACTCAATTCATGTCGTATAGGTCGAGTTGAGCCAGGACCCGGCTAAGCTGTTGATGGGACGGTCGCGTTACGCCTCGCTTTCTATCCATGGCATCGATGGCGGACGGCAAGGTACCATCATTCCTCACAAAATCAGTGGGAGGTTCAGTATTCGGTAAGGGTTCCTCCATTTGTTCGCCTGAATTGAAAAACATTTCACTCACGCTGTCACTGCCGCACCCGTGCAACAGTCTGGCGACGCCACAAACCCCTGAAGCTGTCGCGGCCCTTGTTCAGGATTTCCTCTACAAGGAGTTCGACAAGATGGGCTCGCGAAACATGATGAAAGTGAATTACACGTTTGGAGCACTCCCTTGGGTAGGCGACAAAGATCATTGGAACTTCACGGCTGCGTACGAAGCCACCAAGGTGTGTTGTTGACCTGCCAATCCCGAGACGTGCGCTCGGAAGGTTCAACTATTTTGTTTGCACAGACCGTCTATGGAAATGACCTCGCGCCTTACTATACTCTCGAGGGAGGAACTATCCCGTTGGTGTTTACACTTCAGAATGAACTCCCGGGCAAGCCCAATGTGCTGTTGATGCCTATGGGCAGATCAAACGACGGTGCTCAGTAAGCCTAGCTCGCATACTAGAACGGGTCCACAAGTTGACATCTTTCAATTTCCATCAGTTCGTTGAGCGAAAAGTTGGACATCGAGAATTATATCAAGGGGGTAAGTCTTCTCGTCGATGCTTTTCCAGAGACAGTTCATGCTGATTTACCACTTGTGTGATCGCGCACTTAGACAATGGTATATGGGGCATACCTGTACGGAATCGCCAAAACCACCGACGAAGCGGGACTTCAGGAATATTGATGATGCAGTCTGTTCTACATTCGACTTGACAGAGCTGTTGGTAGTTGCCCAGCGATTACGAACTCATAAGAGTTTCACGATTTGTCACATTACACAATGGATGAGCTTGTTCCCCTACTTGGCTCTAGGGAGTCAGCTGAATACAGAGGTCGTTCATACTGCGTGCGACAAATTTGCAGTCTTTTGCTCGCATGCACGATCGATCCTTCTCAACGCTTGCTTCGTCTGCATGATTCCTTCCTTCATGCCAACCTTTTCGCACTGCTTTAAGCTCTGTTCATACAACGAACGTGCCATCGCCAAGTCTTGCTCCATCTACGCATGTCGGGATCCCGGCTCAGGGATATGTCTGTCAGAAACTAGGAACAAAAATGCTCACCTCCCGCAACACGCCAAGGTTGAACAAGATCACCCCAAAGACTTGATCGCAGGTTTCTTTGCCCTGGTCGCTGGCAGACGTGAACCAGCCTCGTCGATGTAACGCTGTCTCTTCTACGCGTTGGATGATGCCATACGCTTGACGTGCCCAGGCTTCTGCCTGGTGTCTGATCTCAGGTGAAAGTGATCTTCGCATAATCAGTTCCGAGAGGTTGTTCATCAACTGCGCGGCTGACCAGGCATAAGTCGATATGTCAATCCAGAGGTCAAAAGTAGGCCAAACGTACCCTCGCAACGATCTTCGATGCTCACGTTTTTCGCGTTCGGTGGGAGAACGAGCGAAATGGCTTGCAAGTAGAGTGGCATGGCATATCTTTGTGCGATGATCAAATCAAATTTCGAGGTGGATTCGTAGTGCAGTCATCACGCAGAGAGGACTCACTCAACGTTACCCTTGCGCGCGTATACGGCACCTAGCGCAGCAAGCGGTGCACCAAGGTCGACTCTGCGCATCCAAGACGGCAGCTCGAGATCTGCGAGCACGATGCCAGACGTCGACGTGGTACCAGACTGCGACGCGATATCACCACCTCGGCCCCCATCATTGTTTTTCGTCATCGATACCTGACGGACGCCTGCCAACTGAAGTACCTCTTCGACCGCCCACACGAGCCACTTTTCCTCTTCTTCGTCTGCTGCCTTGTCGTCTCCATTTGTGGAAGAGAACTCGGCGAGTTTACATGCGACGGCGACTCTGCGAAGTCGCTCTTCGTCGGTGAGGGTGTACCCTTCCCAGTGGTTCTCGTTCTCGTCCTTGCGGGTGCTACTGATGCTGGAATCCTCTTTGAGAAAGTCACTGGAAGACAACGATGCGTCGCCTTTCTCCCACACGTTTTGTAATACCGCCTTCGCTCGTCGTTCGGGGGCGACTTCCGCCAAGACTGCAGCGATTCCTGATAGCTTGAGGTACGGATCGGAGCCGAGCACCGACAATGGGAGGTCCAAGGCGGTCTGGTAGGCGCTGGGTGTTCACGAAGTCAGAACACGGCTTGAAAACGAAGCACGTCAAGTGTGACGAAAGACAGACGAAAACAAAAAAAGGGGGAGAACTCACCGAGTAAGGAATCGCTCGCTCAGAACGAAGTCACCTTGGTTTTTAGCCCTGATCCCAGCGCGCAAGTCTTTTCGGAGTTCTACAGGCCATTGAGTGAATGAGGTATATATTTCATAGCTGCGGTGTGTTTTTCACGCAACCATCCATTGTAAATGCGTGTGGCAAACAGGTAGGAAAACCAGAGATATTGTGTAGTGCCAATGTTAGCGTGGTGATTCGCTTGAATCGTGACAACCACGCACAGACCGAGTGTCGTGGCACCCGCACCAAGCGCAAGTAATGCAGTGAACAGCGTAGACACGCGAATGCTGCTGCCTCGAAGCATCCAAGGTTTACTGGCATCGGGTGAGGCCGATTCCGAGGTCGAATGAAGCCTCGACGAGACTCGGCCTGGAGAGCTGAATAAAGACAACCGGGCGTGTTTTTGCAAACGTAGAGCAGGACTACGAAGACGGTGGAGTTCTCTACAAGACATGCTTGGTCGTTGAAAGCGCAGACGAAAACCAACGCGGTGGCTCTGTTCTGACGTCCGGCCCGACTTTAGCCGGCTCGCACCAAGATGTGGCTCAGTCTACGTCTTCGATGTCGTCTTCCTCCAACCACCCCTGCCTCGAGCCCTCGTAGTTACCTCGCATCCCACCTGGTAGTCTTACGTCGTCGTCACCATCTTCGCCCTCCACGCCGCCATCTTCATCCTCTTCCAGCGCATTGGCTCCAGCAGCTCCAGCACTCCACGGCAAATACGAAAACAATCGGTGCGTCCGCGGTAGGTGCGCGTGAGGCAGTCCTTGTGGCTTGCTTTCCATTGACTTACGAGCCCCTCGATCGAAGACAGACAGCCAACCCCCAAGCTCAATCGCAACACTGGGATGAGTCCACTTGCCAACGGAGATCGGCGTTGGCGACTCTTCATCCATAGGTGTATGACTATCGCCACCTCCCACGCCTTTCCCGAGCCAACCAAGGACATCCCCCACCGCATCCCACGCTTCGAGTTCCTTGGCACGCATGTCGAACCAGGTGGGCTTGCACACCTTTTGTCCACGCCGTGGCACCGGTGTCGGCAGAGAATGAAGGGTCGAAAGCGTCAGGACAGGGAATGCATACGGGGTGTTCGCTAACGAGACCTGAAAGAAGGTTCGGTTCTCCGGTCAGCACGGACAACATTTCGATCGGGTACAACGCAATGAGAACGACCTACCCCGCCCACGCAGTCAACCCAGCTCAGTCCTTCACAGACACCATCACACTGATCGATATCAGTGCAAAACTGGGTATAGTTCTGGTGAGTATACAATCCGAGCAGCGATGAGTCGATAGGCGATTCTGCTGCAAGTGTCTGCGTGGCAGGCGAGGCAATGAGTCGCGGGAAACACAGGAGGTTTCTGACAAGACATGCCTCGATGCACACTCGACTCGCTTTCCTATCATGATGCGAAAGCCACTTTGAGAGGGGCGGTGGATCGGATAGTTGCATATCAAGCTCACGCTCTTTCGCGGCTTCTTTGGTCGATAAATGGGATGCAGGAGGATCAAATTTACCTGGATAACCGTTTCCCGTCAGTGACGTCCGGGTAGTCCGACGTGCGACACTGACGTTTGTTATACAAAATCTTGCCCATTAGATGAAACAGTGCTAGACTTTGCTCCCGTCTGGTGATGGCCTCCAAAACCGCGCGGACGCTTGCAGTTTTCTTGGTTCCCCCAGCGCCGCCCTTACATATCGCTTTGCTTTTCGATTTCACTAATGAGGCCGGGAGATCCGCTACACACGCAAACTGAAGGGCCATGATCGCGCTTCGTATATCACCATTGGAAGATCCTACAATGATATCGACGACCTCGCGCGAAGGTTGTTTGCTCTGCTTTTCATGCGCGTCTAGTGATCCAAAATGCGAAGAAAGGAGAGCCTGCAGTGCTTTCGTCATCAACGTGGAGGCTATGGGATTAAACCTGGACGACTATGTCCGGTCATATTATGAATCCAAGTAGCGATGGACTTACCCAATGCATGTCACGTATGGACTCGCCAGCAATTCGGACCCCAAAACATTTCGGATATCCAGGACTTCCTTCTTGCCCCATCTTCGCCCGTTGCTCCCGCCATCCCATACGTCATCGTCTGGCTGCTCAGCGCGGAGACCCGAGTCTGACACAATAATAACGATCGGTGGTCCTGGTGGTCCGGAGAGATTTGAAGAGGGAATGCATAGGGACCAAAGGGCGGCTTGGAACCGTACTTGGGTAGGCTGGTGGAGTAGGTTAGGAAGATCTTCCAGAAGAACGACTTGGCGTTTTCCCAAACGTGCGGACGATTGGGACTGTGAGGATGACGGAACAGGCAACCCTGATGGAGCGGTGTTGCAACATCCAAAGATACTCTTGCAAGTCATGGCACGCGTCAGAAAAGCTTGGAATTTGTCGAAATGCGACTCTATATCAACGATGAATTCGTCTGCGGAACATAGGAAGATAGCGGTCGGAAATCAGTGTTCCCTCCAACAGAGCACATGCATACCATCCCAATGAGGTTCTTCGTTTGCAAAGACAGGAGGTCCACGTTCACTCATGCTATTCCGCCACTCCAGAATTTCAAAGTCGAGTTCCCTAGCTATAACGCGCAATGTAGATGTTTTCGCGGTCCCGGCCGGCCCAGTGAGAGCGAGTATGCGCTGCAAAGTGTCAACGTCGTCGACGTGAGTGGGGCCTAGAAATGACAGCAACTTACACGATACTTGCGCAATTTCATCGATGGACCACCCTCGAGTGCTTCCAAGAACCATCTTCGCACGTCCTCTACTTTGCGTTTGTGAACTGCCAGTTCCGCCTTTGACC